>JAFEMH010006219.1:0-131381 GCA_022495995.1 Adenophora triphylla var. japonica | reverse complement strand
GTGATGATGTGTGTCAGAAAATTTTCCCAGATTTTGTTTGGAAAAAATCAAGCGAAACGGGTCGCCACGTAATTTTAATTTTGAGGGCCAAAACTTTGAAAAAAGCCCGAGATCAGAGATTTAGGTTGGGAGGTCATGTTACACGCCGGGAAGGACGTTAGTGTGCACCCGAAATGCCTCGTAAAACGAGTCTTCCAAGCTGAAAATCATTTGTGTGTGTGTGTGTGTGTGTGTGTTTTGGCCAAAATACTTTGAAACTCAGAAAAGTAAAAATTGGGATATCTTTTCAGAACTTTAAACTGATCCCATGATTTTTGGAAGATTTTTGGATTGAAGATTTGGTACTCAAAAGACCTTTTGAAGTTGAGAGCCATTTCTGCCAGAATGAAAAAGGCAGTGGACCTTTGATTTTGAAATGGATTCAAGAGGTCTTAAAACTTTATAATCTGGATACAGCTCAGAGAATGAAAGTTGTTCTAGACACATTAAATAAGATTTGTACGAAGGAAAAATTTTCCATTTTGGAGAAGATTTGAGGGGTCAAAACCTTCTGGAAACCTCAGATATGAGATCTGGATTCCCAGAAGCTGATGAACTAGCCTCTGAAAGAAAATTTGAAAAGAGGAGTTTTACTCACCCAAAAAATAAAGTAAAAATATGTATAGAAAGATCTGGATGTTGGCTACAAAAAGTGTTTTGTAGTCAACACCAAATTCCACATTTATCTGTGTCCAAAAATTGAAACCATGGACTGAGGTCTGGGAAGAGTACTTTACTGGACAGCAACTTCTCTAGAGAGAAAATATGATTTTAAGGGGGTTTTACATCCATGCTTGTCCCCATTTCCCTAGGTTTTGGTTAGTGATCACTTTAGATATTTTAGTGGTGAATCAACTATACCAAACCATCCTTGAAGTACATTAGGACTAAACACATTTCATTTAACTTGGGAGGGGGATTTTTATCCTTTGAAAATGAGATTTGATGCTTGAAAATGGTTTTTAGGGTTTTGAAAGTGAGTTTTCTTTGCAAGAAAGTAAGAGAACATGAAAATAATTTTGATCTTTGTAGAAGATCATCCATGGAGATGGTCTTCCATGGTGATCTTCTTAGATCTAAAGCAAGAAGAAGAAAGAACTACATTTTGTAGTTTGCAAATGCATGCATGGTTGGAGTTTAGGGCAAGGAGAAGGAGGGTTTACCAATCTTCCTTTTGTTCTTGAAGTTTGGCTTGAGTGTATGAGTGTTTAAGGGCTTGGAATATAAAGGGAGTGAGGATGGATGAGTGGCTGAGTTGGGAAAGATTGGAGAGAAAAAAGGTGACAATTCTTGAAGAATTCTCACTGTTTTCTCTCTATATTTCGCCAGAGGTTCGGTGCAATTGGTGTTGTTCCTCCTTATTTTTGTGACTGGAGGGCTCAATTTATAGCCCTCTGGAAATGACAAACTCATCCGCGCGGACAAGACCCTTCAGCGTGCACTGTTCATTAAATGCAGCTCCAGCTTTGGACAAGAGGAATATTTCTTTTCAAAATTCAAATTAAACAGCCAGTTTATGTTTCCAGCATTTCTATTTATGGTTTTCTTCTTTTTGTTTTACTTTTTGAGATTCTTTTTGAGGTTTAACGCTTAAATAACAATGCGTTTCACCTTGGCTTTTTGTTAAAAAAGTTAGGATTGTTAGAAATTGTTAGAAATGTTATAACTTTCGTTAATTTTCTAACGAAAATTCTAACAAGCTCAGAGTGGAGCACTTACGGTTGTACCTCGGCGACGGCGCTTTCGAAGGAAGTGGGTGCGTCGATAAAATAAGGCTCCGTAGCCCAGCGGGATGATCAGTGATCGGGTGGGCCGAACCTAGCGATAGGCTACCTACGTATCCCGAATGGGAATCAAGCCAATCGTAGTTCGGGTCTTTGACCACAGGAGAGGATGGCGTTTTAGGTGCCTCGGAGCATTGAACGAGTTACGCGGATCGATTCTTTGGAAAGAAACTTCTGGCAGGGGATAAGAGATGACCATTTTAGGTCGATGGTTATCCGCTCTGTGAGGATAGGGATGACCATTTTCGGTCTCTGCTTTGGGGATGATTGCGATTTATGGCTGCTCCCTAGTGATGGCGTCTTGGAAGTGCCTCGAAACCTTGGAGATGGCGTTTTAGGTGCCTCGAACCTTGGAGATGGCGTTTTAGGTGCCTCGAACCTTGATGATGGCTTTTTAGGTGCCTCGGACCTTGATGATGATGGCTTTTTAGGTGCCTCGGACATGGATGATGATGGCGTTGCAGGTGCCTCGAACCTTGATGATGAAATGGCCTTTCGGTGGACTTAGGTACCAGCTATAGAAGGAGAGGGTGTGGCAGTTTTGGTCGAGGATTTGGACCTAATGGTAGGCTACCTACGTATCCCTAGTGGGAATCAAGCCCTTTCGTAGTTCGAGTACTACTCGAGATTCCGTTGGCTTTTGGGATTCCGTTAACTTTCTTCAGGGATTTCGTTAGCCTTTCTTTGAGGAAAATCGAGACGTATTCGTTTTGGGAATCGGTCTTACGTTTATTTGAGAGAAGGATTTTGATGAAAGATACGAGATTTCGTTATCTTTCTCGGGGCACTCGGTCTTACGTTTCTGCTATAGGAGATGATTTTGATGAAAGATACGGGATCTCGTTATCTTTCTCGGGGCACTCGGTCTTACGTTTACGGAGTCGGGAAGGATTTTGATGAAGAATCTGAGTTCTCGTTATCTTTCTCGGGGCACTCGGTCTTACGTTTTTCTTGCGGAGATGATTTTGATGAAAGATACGGGATCCGTTATCTTTCTCGGGGCACTCGGAATGCACTTACGTTTTTAACTATGGGGATAGTTTTGATGAAAGATACGGGATCCGTTATCTTTCTCGGGGCACTCGGTCTTACGTTTCTTACTTAGGAGAATGATTTTGATGAAAGATACGGGATCTCGTTATCTTTCTCGGGGGAAGATCGGACTTACGTTTGAGCTATGCCGGGGAAGGATTTTGATGAATGATACGGAGTTTCGTTATCTTTCTCGGGGCAGCGGTCTTACGTTTTCTTGCGGAGATGATTTTGATAGAAAGATACGGGATCAGTTATCTTTCTCGGGAGCACTCGGACTTACGTTTGTGCTAGGAAGGATTTTGATGAAAGATACGGGATTTCGTTATCTTTCTCGGGGCAGCACTCGGTCTTACGTTTTTCTTGTCGGGAAGGATTTTGATGAAAGATACGGGATCTCGTTATCTTTCCTCGGGGAGGAGATCGGTCTTACGTTTTCTTTGCTTGGGAAGGATTCCCATGAAAGACCAGGGAAGTCTTTGGTTAACTTTCTCGGTTAACTCTGTCTTAAGTTAAGGGAGGCGGGATTTTGATGAAAGATACGGGATCACGGAATCTTTAAGGGGCAAGGGTCATTTGACCCTTGCAATCTGTCCGCGCGGAGAGAGGTTGATGAAAATACGAGGTATCTAATTAGGGCCAACGCCCTTCTCCTTCGGTCTTACGTTTTCAGTTTTGATGAAAACGAGACGAGAGATCTTTCTCGAGAGAGAAAAAACGGCCATTGTTGGCCAGAAAAGCTTCAAAAATCTTGCGATTTCTTCGATTTTTGAGCAATGGAACACTGAGGAAGGCGCTTTTCAAGGCGAAGGACGTGGCCGCAGCGAGAGAGACGGATTGGAGCTCGTCGGATGAGGAGGCATTACCCTTCGCAATCTTACGCTGTCCCAGGTTGCGGAGGAGCATTACCCCGATGCCCAGCAACATTGGGCTTCGGATCCGAGTCTCGAGCGGTATACTTCGAATCTTTTGATCCCTTTGTTGATTTCTTGTTTTTGAAATTTGAATTTTGGGTGATTTTAGATTTTTTTTTTTTTGAAAATTTGAATGATTGATGTTCTTGGCTTTGAATCTTGATTTTGATGCTTTGCATGTTGTGATTATGTGGGTAACCCAAAATGTGCATTTTGCTTGGAAAAGGAATTATTGCATTTTCGCCATTTTTTTTTTGTAAATTCGAATTATGAAAATTCGTGACTTGTGATTTTTTTTTTTTGAAATTTGAATATTGCATGTTGAAAATTCGAAAATTGTGATGATGATTTTTTTTTTTTTGAAATTGAATATTGATATTGGATGAATGATGCAATGCATGCATTTTGTTTTTGGAAAGAATGGGCATTTTGCCAATATGAGATGTATGTATGTTTAGGAGTTTTTTTTTTGAAAAGTGGGACGGATTTTTCCTCCCGTTGCATGTAAAGATGGATGATATGCATGTATGCATTTTTTTTTTAGAAAATGGGGCGGAGTTTTATTTCCGTCAACTGTATAGGATATGCATGTATGCATTCTTTTTGATTGAAAAATTGTTGGAATGAGTTTTCTTTAGAAAAGCTTGTCTTTCTTGTGAGAAAAATGAGGCTATGTCTCATTGCATGCCTTGGATTATCTTTGCCGAAATTTTTTTTTAATGCATGTGTATGCTTTTTTTTTTTGTGTATGCTTTTTTTGTGCAAATGCAAATGCAAAATTTTTGACATTTTCTCTCTCTTTTTTTTTTTTTTTGCGGGCGGAAACCGTTTTGTGGCCAGATGTTGAACAAAATGAAGACTCGAGGATCGGTGGAGTCCGTAGTTGACTTGTGGGATCGGCTTCCGGATGTGGGTAGGAGATTTGCCGAGTCAGAGAGACAGTTGTTTGTCGAGACGGGGCTTTGGGGGTTCGTTGAGTGCTTGAGGGAAATTTGGTCGAGTTCCCTAAGAGCAAGGGCTTGATGTTCGCTTTGGCGCGACATTGGTGGGGACGCGACCGCGCCTTTCGCTTCTTACGGGCGAGGCTACGGTTACGCCTCCCGATTATCTGGCTAAATCCACGGGCTGTCCTTTAATGGGCCAGCGGCATTGAGTGGCGGGATGGCTACGGCTGATGCGGATCACAATGAGCTCTTACGGGATTTTCCCCTGTGCCCAAAAGGGGATGGGGATGGAGTATGCAGTGGTCTACGGTAAGATTGTGGAGACCATCGTGAGCTATGAGGTGGGGAGGAGAGGATAGGCGCCGTCAGGGTCGCTAGGGCAGCTTCTTGTGGTTTGCCTTTTCGAGCACGCTCTTTGGACATCTTTGTGAGGACGGCGATCTTTGCCTTGTTGAGGTCCTTGGAGGGGGGCGTAAGAGACGGCCGGAAATGTCTCGTGGGGAGAGGCGGGTGCGGGCTTTACTACTCTTGATAGGTACAGTAGGAAGAGCTGTGAGCTCCTTGTCTTGCTTTGAGTTTGCCACTGGAGGTATAAGCTCTCTTTTCTAAGCTTTCCTCTCCTTCTCTCTTTTGTTACGCACTTTTCTTTTGCGGCTGGATTAGTTGGATTCTTGCACATTTCGCGGTATGGGCGTTGGAGTTTTTCCACGTCACGCGATGTGGCGACGGCCGGCGGAGTACGTCGGGCGTATCAGGCCATCACACAGTCTTGGTCCAAGCATGCAGGGAGAAGATAAGCTCCGGGGCGTACGACTCTCGGGTGCAGCGGATTGCCTTCCTTTGACGGAGGCGGGGACAGTTGAGGGGATGATATTCTTCCCACAGGATCGCTTCGAGGTGGCGCGGTGAAGTGGCGAGATTTGGGTGTGCGGCGGAGGATTCGCGAGAGATGCCGAACTACGATGCATATTATGCAGGAGAGAGAGGGTGACGCGCCGGCGTGGCGTGAACTCGCCTTTAGCCAAAGGACACCGGTGGAGCCTCACTTCGATATGATGCACACTAGGGTGATCGATCCAGTGACTGGGATGATTACAGAGCGGCCGGCACTTCTCGGATTTCGTGGCGGTGGCCCGGTATGCGACATTTGTCTTGAGGAGGCGAGGATGCCTCGGAGTTACGGATAGGGAGGGGCTTGGGATCCGCGGTACCCTCGGGCCAGTTTTCATATATCGAGGATGGGGTCCGATTGAGGTCACGGATCCACCGACTGAGCGGCTTCCGCGAGCTTTCCCGGCCTCGTCAGGAGTATGAAATTATGGCTTTTTACGCTTTTCCCTTCTTTTTTTTCTTTTGTTTCATCATTTTTAGCATCGCCTTCCTTTTTGGCAGCTTTTGCTTTTATGCGAGTTTTCGGAAATTGGTCGTCGAAGGCGCGAAGCAAGTGATCGGGAGCCAAGAGATTCATTAGGAGGATGGTCGCTTGCCGGGGGCTCCTCGAGCTAGAGCGAGCGACCACGGCGGCGCTGTCGAGACGGGGAGAGCTTCCCCTATTCGCTCGGGACTTCTTGAGAGACTCCGCTGTCTCCCTCTCCTTGATCCCGCGCGGTCTTGCCTTCGGATCACGTCATTCTCGAGGGATCCACACGGGGCGGGGACACGTATGGCGGCATGGCGGGTCGTCTTCGTAGATCCCCGAGAGTCCGACGCCTTCACCTTCGGATACGATTTTTCGCGAGATCTCGGCTTGCCCCTATCGGGAGCGTCTAGGTTGGTGCGGCGAGCCTCTTTACGCAGACGAGGACGATTACGACCCCCGAGATTTTCGGAGCTCTGAGGAAGCGGGCCCGAGTCGCAGAGGCGAGAGCGGGCTGTCGGGCGGCTAGGGGCTGGGTGGGATTTTTTTTTTTTTGAGATTTGAATTGAGATTGAGATTTTTGTACGGCTTATGCACATTTTTTTTTTGATGTAATAATTTAGGATTTTATTTATGTTTGTTTGTTTTTTTTTATGCACATTTTTTTTCTTTTGGAATGTAATAATTTAGGATTTTATTTTATGAATGCAAATCTGAGTATGAATGCGATGTTGCATGAGCCTTATTTTGGCAAGGGTGTTAGGTGTTTGGTATATGGTGGTTTGGGGAGGGTTTTGCACGAGGTTTCGAGCAGCCAGGGCCCGAATATTCCTCTTTTGGTGTAGCGGCTTGGGTGTTGCTTGATTTTAAATTGGAAACTTAATCATGTCAGCGCGGATGAGGAGGCTTGCATCACGACATTGTCAGCAAATTTTGCTTCAGATGCAGTCTCACCTTTATTTCAAATTCAAATATCCTCTTCAACCTCAGGTCCAAGCGACCATTTTCGGGGAGAAAGAGAAAAACCATGGAAGCTTTAGAAAAGCTCCATCAAAATTGTCCCAAGAATCCCAAATGTCATTCTTCAACAAGTTCAAGAGATTGGTCCCGGAGATTATATCTGCAAGTAGAGGAGGTCCTTCTTTGAAGAAAGGTCTGAGGTGAAGTACTTATGATCTCTCAAGGAATTGGTTCGGGATTATGATCTTTTGAGGGCTTCTTCCTTATTTTTGGGATACTTAGGCATGTCTTTTGCCTTTCCTTCAACGAGATTGTTTCGGCGTCGAAGAGTTTCGGACCTTGCTTGGTGGTGCGGAGGTGGAAGAGATAGCGGTTCCCTTTGCCGGGAGGGAACTTCTTTTGTTGGCCAGTTGTGCGTCCTCGCTTCGTCTTTCCCTAGGAGGAAGCGCGAGGTATGATCCGCGGTCCCGATCATTTCGATATTTCCGGCCTTCCAGGAAATGGGTTTAGGGGCCTAGGCTTGGTGGATGATGCCTATTGGGATGCCTTTGCACTTTGTATGTTTGGCGCCCACATTGCATGTAGTCTATTCTTTTGGGATTTGCCATCGGTCTTTGCTTGGATGTTGTCGTTGTTTATCGCACAGGCGAAGAGATGTCGTTCCTTTGATTTTAGGAGAGACTTTTCATGCTCTTGATGGCGCTACGGAGAGGAAGACGTTATATGCACGAGGGCGGCCCGTTCCTCTTGACCATTGTGTGTTGATGGAGAGTTTGGGGTTCTTCGGAAACCTACGATGTGATCAAAGCCTTGGACATTTGCCGCGGGAGGGGGTTCTTTGTGGATTTTGATGTCCGGGGCTCATGCTGGGAGCGTTGGATGGCTGGTCTCCGGAGCCCGAGAGGATATCGAGATGGTCGGTGCCTTGTTGGCGGGTGGAGACTCGCGAGTGCTTCGGGGACGGGTCCACGTGTGAGTCGTAAGCCAGGGGCTTTCTCGGTCGAACGTTTCTATATTCGGCTTTAGTTACGAGACAATTTGGCTTGGAGCGGGTTCCTTTGGGGGCTTTGATGATATAGCCACCGGGGTGGTGGCTCCTGCTTCTATGGATGATCCCTCGGTGTTTCCATTTCTTTCCCGAGCATGGAGGTATGATGCCTTTCCTCCTCGGATTATTCTCGAGGCGTCAGGACAGGTGTTCACTGACCGCTTGAGTTTTTGTAGTTAGTATGAGAGGCATGCAGGAGGAACTCGGGTGGCTATTTTCGAGGCGACGTGAGGCCATTGTGGGTGCGCGGAGGAGACTGGCTTGTTTACGAGAGGAGGAGGGCCGAGGCGAGGGCCAACCCGTGATAGGAGAAGGCGGAGACGGCGTGGCCGATTATGAGAGGCTTACGTCAAGAGACGAGGAGAGGAGGGCTCCTATGCTACCGGCTAGGCTGGGGAGATGAGAGATGATAGCTTATTTGCAGGGCTACTGGAGGCCACGATGGAGGCTGGTTTGATAGATCTGTTTCTATACGGAGCTTGGTAGGAGAAACTTCTTGACATTTTCACTGTTCGGAAAAAGAAGACTCGAAGGGGAAGAAGAGGGGAGAGGCCGATGCGAGTGGCTTGGAGTGGTATGAGGTTTGAGTATCCCTTTCTTGTCATTAATGGAGACACATTAATTTGATTATGTATCTTAGTTTTCTTTTAGCGGGTTGCCGGTTGTAGCAAGGAATGAATCGGGCTTAGACTCATCGAAGAGCTTTTAATTTGTAATGAATGTTTGAATTGCTTTAGAGAGTTTTTGAGACGCTTTCATGAATTACGTCGGTCAATTGTATTGATGTCAAAGTATGACTTTTATTTGTGTTTTAGGCCAGACCGTTTCCAGGTACTCTACGTTCCCCTCATTTTGAGGAGCTCGGGTCTTCGTAGTTCAACTTTGATTTTTGCTTTTTTTTGTTTTTTTTTGTTGTTTTTTTTTTTGTCGTTTTTTTTTGTTTTTTTTTTTGTTGTTTTTTTTTTTTTTTGTTTTTTGTTTTTTTGGTGCAACCAGTGTTTTTACACAGGCCGCCCTTCTTGGGTTTTCAACCTGGATTGAGTATTACTCTTTTAGCACTCTCTTTTTTTGACTTCTTCTCTTTTTTTTGTTTTACGCGTAGTATACGCGGCTTGTCTCCATTCATTTGGGTGTCTGAAAAGGGATTCCCGTCGAGGAATGCAGGTTGCATGGCTCCTCAGGAGAAAGATCTTACGGACGACATATGGCAGAACCACGTACGAGGCTCCCATTTGCCGAGGGGGTTGATACGGGCCCCAGGGGCTTTTCTTTTAAAGCGAGATCACCTTCTCGGATTTCCCGATGCTTTACTTTGCTTGTCGAAGGCTCACGCGTTTCTTCCTTGGTAGGCTCGGATGTGTTCCATGGCCTTCGGTCGGCGTTCATCTAGTAGGGCCAATTCGTCATGGCGACTACGGAGCCATTCGACCTCAGATCTGGCTTTCCAGCGGTATACGGAGCGAGAAGTCTCTAGCTCGATTGGGAGTACGGCTTCCATTACGTATGTGAGAGCCAAATGGTGTTTCCCAGGTTGCGATTACGTGTGTTACGTAGCCCCGAGTGCCGGGTGTAGCTTCTCAGGCCAATCTCTTTGCCTTGGGCGGCCATTTTCCGGATGATATTTTCGAGTCTTGTTTCTTTGCTTGACGAAGCTCCGTTGGTTTAGGGCACTGTAAGGAGAGATGACTTGTGGCAGGTTATTCGGAATTACGCGTGATTTCGATTCCCCTTCAGCAGTGGGATCCATTATACGAAAAATGATTTCGTTTGGCAACCCGTATGCGCATATGATGTTCTCTTTGATGAAGAGGGCAACGCTTTCCTTGAGTTGAGGATTTTGTAGGACTTTGCGAGCATCGCTTCCGATTCATCCAAATAAATCATGTCTAGTCTCTTTAGGCTCTTACTTGAGTTCCCAAGTTCACACTTCGTCAAAATCTCTTCGGCGGCTTGGGCTCGATTTTCCTCTTTCCGGACAACACTGCTTAAAGATTTCTTTTTGTTGTTTGATATATTATTCATTTAATATTAACAATGCGCTTCTTCATCTAGTGAATCGTTATTACTTGTTTTTAGATTATTAGTTAATTCATCATTAGTTAAAGTGGCAATTAAGGGATACTCAGAGGAAAGGTTACGTCATTTCATTGAAAGCGAAAAGGAATACGGCACTTGCTACGGACTCGTAGTCTTCGGGCGTAAGGCCATCGGACGACCC
Organism: Adenophora triphylla var. japonica; assembly: GCA_022495995.1. Classification (NCBI taxonomy): domain Eukaryota; kingdom Viridiplantae; phylum Streptophyta; class Magnoliopsida; order Asterales; family Campanulaceae; genus Adenophora; species Adenophora triphylla. The sequence continues at coordinate 121,085 of JAFEMH010006219.1, read as the reverse complement.
TAGAGACTCGATCTTAACAAGAGAATTTGGGAGGACTTGTCCTAGATTGACACAAAGGGAGCAGGGGGACCAGTCGAAGCTTGGTGATCATTTCCTCGCCCAGTGGACGGGCACGAGAGGTTTTCCCAATTTTTGTAACTGCTTTCTTGTTGGTGGCCTCATGACTCGGGAGGCATCTTTGTTGACATGTTTTCCTTTCTCAATTGCTGCTATCATCTCTTGGACCGAGCCGAGATCAATCAGTCGCAGGACACAGACTTCTTCTTCGAGCAAATTCTTTGCATGCTGAGACCATCCCGATCATACGAGGAAAATCCGCGGCCTTAGCTTTTGGCAAGCGGCATCGGTTCGAATTCGGGTTTCGGATCTTCTGGGCGTACATTAAAGGTATGAACATGAGTTTCTCGAAGCACATTCCACTAGGCCAGGCACGCCTACGAAGGGTATACTCATAACTACATGGTAGTGGTAGCCCCGGGTATCTTGGGTAGGTCCGGGAGCGTTCTACGGACAAGGTTAGCCTTGGTTCCTCCCCAAACTTGTTAGAGGCTATCCTGTAGCTTTAGCCATCTACTTGAAGTAGGAGTGGGCTCTGTGATGTTTCCTGGTTGTGTGGGACCCTTTACAAAGTAGTCGGCCAAGTGGGAGCGAAGGAGAGAGAGATTTAGGGTTGTCGTAGGGACCCTTCACGTAGCGGCTTCAGATCTTTTTCCTTTAGCGGTGTCTAACGAGGAGGCCTCATATCACGGGCAGTGGCCAAGTATTGTGTCCTTTCACCTCGATGAGTTTGTGAGTTCCTTGTTGAAGGGTGTTTCCCCGGACCGAGGCCGGGTAGATGGCTCATCTTTCTCATCATTTTCAAGACCGGAGGGATTTTATCCGGAGTGATTATCCAGAATCCTATGTTACTTTGCAGCAGCAGGCTTTGGGAGGCTCGGCTTGTGAAGCACATTAGCATGAGACCTTCCTCATCATGTTTGATTTCGAGAATAGTCATTCCGCTTTTTGTATACATTGCCCTCTAAAGTGACTAAATCTCAGTAAATGGTCATCAGATCCCCATTCGAGACGAATTTCACCTGCTTGGTGGAGGCTTGAGGCGACCACCTTTGGCTTGATGGAGCGAAGGTCTTCCCGAGCGGGGCATTGAAAGTAATCGGGATGTCGATAACCTGGAATTCCCACGAGGTATCAATTTACTTGGCCAAACCGAGAGGTCCAAGGTAGCAACTCCAAGAATTTGCTCGGGACGTTGAGTCGTAAGCTTTATTTGTGAGGGAAGAAGGATTCCAAGTACGTAGTCTTGATGCTCAAGCAACCTTGGCTTCATGATCTTTCTTGGGAAGAATGTTCATTAGGACCCATTATCAACCGGGACTAGAGGGAGGCGTCGTTAAATCCAGTGGTTTGTGATGAAGAGAGGCTCGTTATGATCGACCCCAAATTGAGGGAGGTCGAGATGCGTGAAAGTGATTATATTCCCGTAATGGATGTTCCCGATTAGGCATACCACGAAATCGTCGGGAGTAGCATCGTAGAGCGACGCTTGAAGTCATGAGCAGGAGCTTTCTTCCCGGCCCGACTGCAGGGGATAGGACGAGGTGAGTAGAGACCGAGAGGGAAATGTTGGCACATGTGTTTGCTTCAGGCGGGTGAGCACGGGATCCTCTTTTTGAGGTGGAGGTTTAGTTTGTCTTAGCGTAGGGGCGGCGATCTTCTTTTGGTGTTTGATACGTGGCCTTCTTATCTGTAGCCCAGGGATTTCCTTGGAAGATACGCCCCGGATCGGGTCAAGCAGTTAACTTTCCTCCTCATCGGTGCGTCTCTTATTTGGATTTCTGAGAATGTTTGCTAGAATTGATAGGGGAGCCTTTTTGGCTATTGGCCCTTTGGTTTAGACGGAGTCTAGTGATGACAGTGGTGGCTATCTTGGCTCCTTCTGGCGAAAGCCCGCCTAAGCTTCTTCCCAAGTCGCGAGCCTTTGGAGTGCAGGGTTGTGTTATTGCCCCTTGGATGGCCTGAGCTAGGGCGTCCTCCGATTCACTCTCATGGCTGGCCTTCATCATAGTTATCATGCAAGCAAAAATTTGGCTATTGACCGAGGACTCGGCGGCACCGATCTACGTCCCTTGGATAGTGCGGCCGGGGTGGCTATCGGCCTCCATCTCATCAATATATCCTTTTTCTTTCAATCTTGCACATGATTAGAGGCGGCCACAAGTGAAGGATAGGCGGTGTTCCCCTTCGGAGTTTGAGGTAGCGGCTCGATAGATGCAGTGTCCAAATAAAGAGCACTCGGGGTCCGTTGTGGGCGCCGGAGCAGTCGGGAAGGCGTCGTGGTTCGCCAGGTATGAAGGCCAGGAGAACGTTCGGATCGATAACCTTTTTCGGTGATTACGGGCACTAGCTGCTTGGCTCGAGCGGCAGGTTGATCTGACCCTTGCAGTTTGTTATGCCATCCGTTCTTGGGAAAGAAGAAAAAAGGATCGATGACGTTTACAATTCTTCATCTTTCGAGTGGTGAAACCCTCCATTATCGGCTTGATCGGACTTCCAATAAACCCTTTCCGTTTCACCGGTCAGGAGTTCTTATAAGAACGTTTGTGTTGAAGTTTCGGATATGTACGGATGCGGCGCGGGCTTTGTTGTTTCTCATCCTACGAAGTATCCGGACAACGGCCACCGCATGTGCATCTTCACAGGTGCGGTTCTTGGGAGTCCACGTCCACGGCATTTGACTTGCATTTCTGCGGTGGTCCTTCGTCGTCGCTGGCGGCAAACCAGCCATTATGCCTGGCTCCCATGGGCTCATTTCCGGCACTGATTGTCCCAGATTGTTTCCGGATCCCGGGGCCTCAGTTGACTCTTCACTCTCGTCATCACTCATCATCATCGCTGCCATCGTGAAGATCTTCTTCCCATTACTACCGGGATTTCGGCTGAGAGGGAATCACCGATCAAACCCGTTGGGGAAATACCCTGGGTGGTAGTAGCAAAAATTGTCATATGTTCCCATTCCTGGAAGTGGCAATTGTGACTCAGCCTTCTCCTCCTGTAAATTGCGGGGGAAGAGTGAGAGGGGGTGGCACGTATTTGACACAAGTAGAATGTAGAAGGGTTCTTCCTCCTTTGATTCTTCGCCACTTATTCGGGTCGTATTTGACTCTCCCAATGCTAGTTTGTGGAAGTGTACTAGCTCCAGATGCTCTTCGGCCTACTTTGCGATAAGCCCCAAGATGGGCGCCTCGCTGAAGCTTTCTTGTTCGACTCTTCTGATTGTTCTAACCATCTTGTGTAAATGGTTCTTTCATGTTCTGAGCGGAACAGCCCAGCTTCTCGGTATCGGCCTTCCTTTTATCCGAGAAATAGCGGGCCTCGTATTCTTGCAAGGAGTCTCGACATGAGACCAAGATGGGTTGATTCGCTCGACATCCTCAAGGCCGAGGGGAATCCGAATTCAGGATCCTCGACGAGGTTGGCCACGGTATTTGGGGGACCTTCATCAAGATCTTCATGGGTATGCGAAGATTCTCCGCATTCAATCATATTCCACTGATTATGGTTCCTTGGCGTAGGATTTTTGATCGTGCATTAGGCCCTTCAAGGCCTTCCAACTTTCCTTGCTCTATTAGCCCCTGGATTGCCTTTTTCAGAGTAAAGTGCGATCTAGCCTGTGAATGTCCGTGAGCTTGATGAAAAGCACAATACTTTGTAGTATCTACGGAGCATTCTGATTCCGGGTTGGAAATTTCTCTAAAGGTCGCAGCAAGCCTTCTTTCACCACCCCCTAAAGATGTCGCGTTCAGGCATTCCAAAGTTTTCGAGATTCATGACCCGTGGTCCGGGCTCTGGCTGGTTTTCTAGGAGCAAAAGGAGTCGTGTTATTACATTCCCGTCCCGCATAGTTAATCATTTCTCTGCCTTTCGCAGAGAGCAGGGCGTGTTTGCAGGAGGAGCCCGATATCCGTAGGCGCGTAGTGCAAAGGTTGGCTGATTGTCAGGCCTTTTCAAACTTAGTGCAGAGTTAACCATGGCCCGTAAGTCCCAGTATGGGAAGTGACTCGAGGGAGGCTCTCAGATGTGGTTTCAAGCATGACCGGAAGATGTCCAGCTTGTTCCTCTTCGGAAGGAGGGATGGCCATTTCACTGAGTTTCGCATTCCACCGCTTGTAAAAGTCCCCAACATTCTCATCAGTGACGCCGCACCGTTGTTTGTAGGTCAACCCTATTTGTTTCCCATTCCAAGTTGGCCTTATATTTTTCTCTGTGAAGGCATTGGGTAATCTGGTCCCATGTAGCCCCGGCTTCGTGTTTCAAACTGGAAGAACCACTTTAAAAGGCGCTGACTTCAAGGATAGACTCGAAATAGTCACCAACTCCTGCCGATTGGTACTACATCCTTCGGCTTTCATCGCCAAGGTATATGTGGTCCAAATGGGTTTTCGGGCATGCAGTCCCATCAAAGAGATCCAAATTAGGCATCACGAATTTGTGGGGCAAGAGGAACAATGGAGTCCTGGGTTCAGAGGCCTACAAGGCGACTTCTTGGCGGTCGGCTTCCTAACTGATCTGCGCTTTCATTTCCTTGTTGTTGTTCCATGAACCAGGCTGCCGGGATGAGGGTCTTGTGGCGGAACCATGGCATTCAAGCTCAGTGCTGAGCTAGAGAGAGGAGCTACCACTGGAGGCGCTGGAGGGTGGAGGAAGCGGCCTCGATCCGGGGACGTAGGTGAAAACCTGTCCTGGGCCGAGTTACCCTGGGAGCATGAGTAGGAGCCCGAGCAAAAGGATAGAACCTTGCGGCTTGCCGTTGATTTTCAACCGGCAAAGTAGGTGGAGGCAGCCCCGATGTGGCCGGATAACTTGGATTTCCAGAGCGGGGCCCGTAAGAGGGCTTGAGTGCCGGGCCGTCCCGGATTGCTGAATTGCATGGTCACTGTCATGGTGAAGGGTGTGTAACCCGGGGGGGTACCGCGGTCCCGGTGATTCGGATGACACCTGGATGAGGCTTCGTAACCCATGTAAGTCTGAGCGAGGAATGGATTTGTGTGAGGAGCAATGGAACTAGTACTGCATCTCGAGGAGGGGCTCCCGATCGCGGCCCACAACCAAGTTGTGGCGGCATTCCGAACCGCGTGCGTTCTTTGTGAAGGTCCGGATTGATCGGTTCCGAATCGGTGAGGCGGGATCCCGATTAGCTGTGGCATTCGAGATAGCCCCAACCATGAGAAGACATTCCGTACCGATTTTGCCCCCACCGAGCCTCAGGCCGGGCTCTGGGCCGATGGATCCGTGGTCTCGTGTCAGGGGAGCCGTCGACCCGAAAATCGAGGAGCATGGATTCTGGGTAGTGGCACCATAGGAGGTGGGTGGCGGCATCCCGGTGTAATCGTGGCGACCGAGAGTGGGGTTGGCATCCTCGTCTTCTTCCACGGTGAAGGTGCCATCCGGATTGAGGATGGCGGCCGACCGTGACTCTTAATAGCCTCCATAAGGCCGTTTAGCCGTGCTTCCCGTCGTAACCTCATCTCGTTTCGCTAACCGATTCCATCAAGTTGCTCGTCCGAGGGGTCCCGGGAGGCGGAGTGACGTTATCCCCATCATTACCGGCTGATGCAGACATTCTCCAAACCCGAGTGGGAACAAACGGTGAAGCCGACGATGCGCTGACTCTTCCCAACCGATCAAACTATGACCCTAAGTGCCCGAAACCAAGCTTTGTGCGGAGCATGTGGGGGAAAGGACACGAAGGTTCGTATGTCCGGGAATGGAAGGAGGGTAGGTGTTTGGGCATTGGGCTCATGCAACATGCAAAGCTATTTGTTCACGTTTACTTAAAACATGCTTTATTAACCTAATCGGTTGGAAAAGATTGCTCTTCTTTTCGCAAACTACTCGGATCTCGGATCGCCGGGCCCCGTCACTACGCCTATAAGCCCCTCGTATTCCACCTGTATTTCGACCTCCCAGGTGGAGGCTCCATGGCGAGGGTCCTATAGGGCAAGCGGGTCCCACCGACCGAAAGAAAACGATCCTAAAAGTCTCGGCGGGTAATCGAGTCTTAACGAGCATTCGATGTAAATTGCGGACAAAGCCGACGTCGAAAGTCAAGATCATGTCCGAGGGCTCGACGAAAAGTCGGCATGATTTGGACCGATAAATGTCCACGATTGATCTTGACTTTTCGTCGCTAAGCCGTAATTAGGCATGGAATAATCATTAATCCTTGATGACTCCAAGGTCAATGCCGGGAGTCGTTGTATAATTTGTGCCGCCGAGCCGAAGTCAAGGCGCCTGGTCAATATCTTGTCAAAGTCTGGGCGGAAAATCGGCGTAACTTCGAACGATAAGGGTCCCCGAAAGATATTGAGTCGGTATGCCGACAAAGGCTTGAAAGGAAAGGTCTATACATAGACAGGGCATGACACGACTGCACTAAAAACCAACCGGGTCTCTGACAAAGTGTGTCACTGACAAGCGCATGGTCGACACGAGGCTCCATGGGATGTTTGGGTAGTCCTGTGCTCATCCGAGAGGCGTAATAAGACCAAACGGACCGCGACAAGGATTTCCTGTTAGGGACGTAGTGTGCAGTGTACGGTCACGTGCGCGTAGTGTGCAAGGGCCTATATTCTTTTTCTGAGTAAAATAGAGATTTTTTTTTTTATGTGTCTTAAAAATATGATGCATGATTTTTTTTTTTTGAAAATTTTCTTTTTTTTTTGAAAATCCTTTTTTTTTTTTTGAAATTTTTAATGAGCACATAAGCATGAAAATTCCGACAGTTAGGGACATTATTCCGACAGTCAAAATTTTGACTTTCTCCGAGGCGGCCAAAACAACATGAAAACTGTGCAAAAATCAACACACACACAAAAATGATTTTCGAAGCCGGGACGGAAGCTTGACCCTCAAAAGCTTTTTTTTTTTGAAAACGGTGATACCGGTACGTGGGATTGTTAGACCACAATTTATCCCCGACTCGTGTTAGGAGGCGATAACGGGGAGTTTAATGGTTTCCACCAATATACCAAGTATCATTTTTTTAAAAAAAAGCTTAGTTCCCCAGCGGAGTCGCCACTGTGGTGAATGTGTGTCCGAAAATTTTCCCATTTTTGTTTGAAAAAATCAACGAAACGGAGTCGCCACGCCATTTTAATTTTGAGGGCCAAAACTTTGAAAAAAACCCGAGATCAGAGATTTAGGTTCGGAGGTCATGTTACACGCCGGGAAGGACGTTAGTGTGCACCCGGAATGCCTCGTAAAACGAGTCTTTCAAGCTGAAAATCATTTGTGTGTATGTGTGTGTGTGTGTGTGTGTTTTGGCCAAAATACTTTGAAACTCAGAAAAGTAAAAATTAGGATATCTTTTCAAGACTTTAAACTGATCCCATGATTTTTTGGAAGATTTTTGGATTGATATTTGGTACTCAAAAGACCTTTTGAAGTTGAGAGCCATTTCTGCCAGAATGAAAAAGGCAGTGGACCTTTGATTTTGAAATGGATTCAAGGGTCTTAAAACTTCATAATATGGATAAACTCAGAGAATGAAAGTTGTTTCAGACACCTTAAATAAGATTTGTACGAAGGAATTTTCCATTTTGGAGAAGATTTGAGGGGTCAAAACCTTCTGGAAACCTCAGATATGAGATCTGGATTCCCAGAAGCTGATGAACTAGCCTCTGAAAGAAAATTTGAAAAGAGGAGTTTTACTCACCCAAAAAATAAAGTAAAAATATGTATGGAAATATCTGGATGTTGGCTACAAAAAGTGTTTTGTAGTCAACACCAAATTCCACATTTATCTGTGTCCAAAAAATTAGACCATGGACTGAGGTCTGGGAAAATTGCTACTGGACAGCAACTTCCTAAGAGAGAAAATATGATTTTAAGGGGGGTTTTGCATCCATGCTTGTCCCCATTTCCCTAGGTTTTGGTTAGTGATCACTAGACATTTTAGTGGTGAATCAACTATACCAAACCATCCTTGGGGTACATTAGGACTAAGCATTTCATTTGCTTGGGGAGGGGATTTTTATCCTTTGAAAATGAGATTTGATGCTTGAAAATGGTTTTTAGGGTTTTGAAAATGAGTTTTCTTTGCAAGAAAGTAAGAGAACTTGAAAATAATTTTGATCTTTGTAGAAGATCATCCATGGAGATGGTCTTCCATGGTGATCTTCTTAGATCTAAAGCAAGAAGATGAAAGAACTACATTTTGTAGTTTGCAAATGCATGCATGGTTGGAGTTTAGGGTAAGGAGAAGGAGGGTTTATCAATCTTCCTTGTGTTCTTGAGTTTTTGGCTTGAGTGTATGAGTGTTTAAGGCTTGAATATGAGAGTGAGTGGATGAGTGTGAGTTGGGAAAGATTGGAGAGAAAAAGGTGACAATTCTTGAAGAATTCTCACTGTTTTCTCTCTATATTTCGCCAGAGGTTCGGTGCAATTGGTGTTGTTCCTCCTTATTTTTGTGACTGGAGGGCTCAATTTATAGCCTCCCTGAAATGACAAACTCATCCGCGCGGACAAGACCCTTCAAATAAGTAATCGTTCATTAAATGCTCCAACTTTGGACAAGAGGAATATTTCTTTTCAAAATTCAAATTAAACAAACAGCTTTATGTTTCCAGCATTTCTATTTGTGGTTTTATTCCTTTTGTTTTACTTTTTGAGATTCTTTTTGAGGTTTAACCTTAAATAACAATGCCCATTTTACCCTCACTTTGTTAGAAAAGTTAGGATTGTTAGGAATTGTTAGAAATGTTATAACTTTCGTTAATTTTCTAACGAAAATTCTAACAAGCTCAAATTGGAGCACTTACAACGGGGGAATCTCTTTGTTCTTGCAATTGAAGCTCCAGTTGTTCCTCTATTTCTATTCCTTCATAAGCAATTAACCATGGATTTATTCATCTGGGATCCGATGAATTCTTCTCCCTCTGCGGTGGAATCAGTACTCTCAAGTTGTTGAATTTCAGTAGAAATAAAATTGTGGGTTCTTTGCCTGATTTTCCAGTTTTTGATTCTTGGGAGGTGTTGGATTTTTCTCGTAATCGCTTTAATGGGTCTATCCACGCCAACCTTGGAAGATCAATGGCGTTGAAAGAGCTTCGCTTGAATGCCCAGCTTTAATTGATTTTGAATGCCGCCTATGGTTTTTCGAGTGTCAGTACATGTTAATTTGAGTACCAGTTTGAGAATTTGATGCATTGGTGCACTAGGTAATTAGATGCCAGTGCATGTGTTTTGGAGTGCCAGTCCATATATTTTGGAGTGCCAGTTTGTGTATAATAGAGTGCCGCAAGTGTGTAATCCGAGTGTCAATGTATTTTTTGAATGCCAGCTCTTGTAATTTTGAATGCCACCATATTTTTTTGAATGCCAGTTCATGTTTTTTTGAATATCAAAAAAATAATTATCGTTGTTTTTGAGTGCCGTATATGCATTTTTGAGTGCCAGTAAATGTGTTTTCAAATGCCACCCATGTATTTTTGAATGCCAGTGCTTGTATTTTTGAGAGCCAAAGCAAAAATATTAGTGTAACAAAGTGTCGTTAGTGTAACAGAGTGCCAGCAGTGTGAAGAGTGCCAGCTCATGTATTTAAAAAGTGCCCGTGTAAAAGTGCCGAGTTTCCAGGTTTAACAAAGTGCCAGCACGGTATCTTCACGGCTGGCACTTTGTTAAACTGGTACTGGCACTTTTTTCGCTGGCACTTTGTTACATATGCACTGGCACTTTTTCACACTGGCAGTTTGTTAAACAGGCACTGGCATAAACGGGGGAACCATTAATTACGAAAATGCCACCGTATATTTTGTACATGGTTGCCAGTAATTACAAAATTGCCACCGTTTATTTTGAAAACACGTTTTTTCTTATCTTAAGAAAAAACTAGTTTTTTATAAGACCAACTCCATAATAAAAAATAAAAATTATAAATATAAAAATAAAAATCATAAACCTGTCAAAACGGAACAAAGGAATTAATTCTTCCCTTCCCTAAACAGAAAATTTTGGGGGAAACTAGTTTTCCCAAATATTATAAAAAGTCTTGTTTTTTATTAAAAAAAAAAATTGTACGTGTCTTTGTTTCGGTTTTTAAAACAAGACTTTTTATAATGTTAGGGAGAAACTAGTTTCCCCCAAAACCTACTCTTCCCTAAAAGTATCACGGCATGAATGACTAGGAAATGGGAATAGTAACTTGTTCTTCCTCCCCTTTTTTGCTGGAACAAAATCCCTCAATTTATAAAATACCTAGGTTTGCAAAACTTGCAAACAAAAAGATTTAAGCCAGGCCCAAACCAAATTAAAATCAGGTCCAAACCATCCAAAATCCGCTTGATGGCCCGGCGGTCGGCCACATCTCAGATTTTTCAAACGCCCAAGACAACAGCAAGTTTTATACCAATTTGAAGTCTTTTCCTTCGGATTTTTATTGACAGTTGTATTTTGGTCACTGTACTTCCCATTATTGCACTTTAGCCTCTGAACTTTTCAAAATCAGCTTTTTCTCCTCTTTTTCTTTCAAATTTCATTTCAGTCCCTGTACTTTCAAAACACTAAAATATACATTAAATTTTCAAGATTTCGAACAGAAAATAAGCTTAGAAACGAATCTTTTGAATGGGTAAAACCACATCCATCACAAATAATATCCCTAATACTTAGGGATATTCTAACACAATTAACGAAATACTGACGAAAAAATAACATCAACAAAATAATATGAGATTTAGGGAAAAAACGAAAAAAAAAAAATCGAACTAAAAAAAAGTCAGTATATAGATTGAAAACGAAATAGTTACTCTATCTCCGTAAATTTTCTCCAATTTCGACAAAAATAATATGATATTTAGGGGAAAAACGAAAAAAAAATCGAACTAAAAAAAAGTTAGTATCTATAGATATATAATAACAAGATTGTGGTAATTAAAGGGGGTTTGAGGGGCATTTTCGTCATTTCACGTCATGGCAAACTTACAAAAAAACAGCTGAAATGACATGTGGCAAGCTGTGATTGGGTTGTATTTAAAAATTTTTTTTTTTTGGAAATTTAGACATGTGTCATCCGTGTGGTGAAGGGCGTTTTGGTAATTTCACCGGCGCGTTCACATCATGCGCCTACAAGGTCGTGTGAAGGCAGATGAATTTGTTTTTTTTTAGTTTGGACACTTGGCGTTCTCCTATTCGCTGGTTGAATTTGGGTTTTTTTAATTTTTAACCCCATTTCTTTTACCGAAATTATTTTATAATAAATTAATTTTTTTTACACCAAAATTTATTTAAAAAATTCTCTTTTAATAGAGACTATTTTCATTTGATTTGGACACAGAAAAAAAAATCATTTTTTTAAATATAAATTTCTTAATTATCCTTTGTTAATTTTCCTTTTTCATTTTTCAATATATTTTGAGTCAAATTATTTAAGTGTGAAGTATTTTTTTTAATTATAAATGATAATGATAATAATATTAATTTTACTAATTATAAAAATAAAAAATAAAAAATAAAATAAAATAAAATTGATGGGGTATAGGATAATGAGTTGAAAGGGGTAATATAGTTATTGGGTTTATTATAATTCGATACATCAAACAATATATTTATTTTATTTAAAAAAAATTGAAGCATAGTAAATAAATTATTAATGAAGACGAATATCGGGAAAGATCGACATCATTTTTAAAATTTTGATTGAAGTGCATGTTAATATTCTAAAAAATATATATAGTATAAATTTGTATTTTAAAAGAGGGTGACGAAGAAGTGAGTTGGGTTGGATTGGGTTGGGTTTGACGAGGGAGTGGAGGGTTTGGGGAATTTTTGTTCATTTAACACAATTGTTGAATTATTTCTTGGACATTTATTTCAGAAATGAGAAAATTAGTATAATAAAATTTTAGTCCAAAATTAGATTAGTTTCTTGGTTTAATTTTTTTATTAATTTAAAACTCATAATAGAAGTGAATATAATATATTTTTAAAAATAAGCATAAAATAATTAGTTATAAATCGCTATCTCTCTCTATATATAAAAATACTTGCATGAGTTTTAAAATAAACGAGGGCACATTTGTAGTTACTTGGTTAGGATTGAAAATCTATGGAGGACAAAAAGATTACTAAAAATAAGTAGCTTATTTAAGAAGCTTTGTACTTCATGTTAAAGATACACATGTGCACACACACTAAAACACATTAGAACAAAATATCAAGTAACTAAATGATTTATAATCTCAATTTTTATGAAATAAATTAAATTACTTTTATTAACAATTACCCAAATACTTCCTCCGTCCCATAAAACATTACCCATTTTACTATTTTGGGCATCCCACTTTAAAGTCACACTTTCCTAAAAGGGAAATTTTTTAATACTTCTTTATTCATGGGATCCACTTGTCATACTCACAACACTTTTCAAATTTACTATTCTCTCCACCCATTCTTTCTCCTCCCACTCACAACACCTACTTTAATAACATTATTCCTTATTTTCCGTTCTCAACAGTAAAGGGGTAATGTTTTGTGGGACGGAGGGAGTAAAGTGGATAGTAAATGATTTATTTTGTTTATTATTTTTTTATTGGTTAAAATTATGAGAGCCGTAAATTACACGGGCCTCTAAAGAGGCGCGTGAATGCATTAGGGTTTTTTTTTTTTTAACATTGGACATGTGTGTCGTCTATCTGTGAAAAGGCACTTTGTTAAACTGGCACTTTGTTAAACTGACACTTTTTTTAACAAGTGCCAGTGTAAAAAGTGTCAGCTGAACAAAGCGCGCATAAGAACATCGGCACTTTGTTAAACTGGCACTGACGCTTTTTACACTGGCACTTTTATATACATGCACTAGCACTCTTCACACCGACAATCTTTTACACTAACACTGGCACTTTGTTACACATGCACTGGCACTTTGTTACACGTGCACCTCGGCACCGAGTTCGGACAAATGGAGCGATCGCGCCCATCCTTGGATGCTTGTCACTCTTCACACTGGCACTCTTTTACACTAACACTGGCACTTTGTTGCACATATACTAGCACTTTGTTACACATGCACTGGCATTGAGTTTCTGGACAAAGAGAGCTTTTGACTGGCACTTTTTTAGACATGCACTGCTACATTTTTACCATAACCCTGGCAATTATTTAGACAACTGCTGCACTCTTAATAGTTTCCTTTTTTTTCTACTAGGCTTTCTCGCTCACCCAGTGTTGGGTTGGTCGTCAATGGATCTCAAATTCATCATCGTTTTGATGATTACATGTTCTTTCTCAATTGTTTTTGCTGTAATGTAAGTCTCCCTCTCCCTAATCCAAATTTCCCTACTGTTTTTCAATCCTAATTTGAGTATATTCAATTCATTTAGGGTTTTGCATGATCCTTGACATGGGTGGCGATGAATGCTATAATACCATACCTCCTATGTTTCAATGCATCAACCCCCAAATCAATTTAATCAGAAAATTTGTAATACAATTTAATCAATTTCAGCTTCTTCGCTGATCAGAATCCCTAGCGATGAATGCTAGAGAGTGTGTGTGGGTGTTTTTGAATTTGGGGATGAACAGGAGTTGGGCGCCGCGAGCGAGGCGGAAGAGTCGACGTATTCTAAAAACACATTTTTTGTTAAGCTTAACAAAAAATGCGTTTTTTATAAGATTTTCGCATTATCCTTTTGGTATGACCAAATCTTTTATTTTTACTTAAAAAATTCTCTTTATCAAAAAGAAATAAAATATCACCTTTTTTTTACTAGATTTCTAATCTTCACTTTTTTTACTGATTTCAATAACTTATTTCGTATGTGATAAACATGTTCGTCTGTTTTATTTAATTTTTTAAATAATAAAATACTACATAATTGTACATAGAGAAATGCATATTCCTTATGATTTTTGTTTTATTTCTATTTTCTTGATTTCTAATTTTTATGTACTGACAAGGTAGTCTTTAAGAAAGTATTCTATAATGTATAAACGAATTGAGTTTTTGATTTATTTTAGTTCATTTTTTTTTTAATATATAGTAATGTCCCGTGCATCGCACGGGAGTCAATCTAGTATAGATTGAAGGGTCATTGCCCCATAAGTTCTTTTTTTAAAAAAAAAAATCTATGCTCAATAAGTTCCTTTTATGATGTTGTATTATGATGTTGTATTATGTTTCGAAAATACAACATCAATTAAGGCCATAATACTGCATTCCGGTGGCCGCCGGTGACCGGAGTTCGAAGCCCATGGACCGGCGACCAGATTTCGACCTCCGGCGATCAGATTCCGGTGACCAGCGGCCAAATTCCGGCCAAAATTGCGATATTCCGGTGAAAATTGATCGAATTTCGGCGAAAATTGATCGAAATTCGGCAATAGCAGACGGCGGCGGCGGAGCTGGGCTGTGGCGGAGGAAGTGATGCGAATGCAGTATTATGATTTTAAACTACTGCATAACTAAATGTTGTAGTATACATAATACAATATGAGAACGTATAGAACATTTTAATACAATGAAAAATTTAGTAAAAAATTATTTGTAATTATTCCAAAAAAAGGGGGCAATCAACCTACTAAGGTACCGTACTTTCACTTTTTTTTCAAATAAGGTAACGTACAAACTAGTTACTTATTTAGGTATCGTACTTTCAAAATTAATTTCAAATAAGATATTGGACCAAATTTTTAACTAACGTCATTAAAAAATCTAACGGACTTGTCAACCTCGTTTAGGGGTGGAGTGGGGGGGGGGTTGGTAAGGGGTAGGTAGGGGTGGGTTGGGGGGGTGGGGGCGGGGTGGGGGTAGGGGCGAGGTAGGGCGGGGTGGGGTGGGGGTAGGTGGGTGGGGGCGGGGGTGAGTTGGGGGTGGGTGGGTGAGGGGTAGGGGTGGGTGGGGTGGGTGGGGGTAGGGGAGGGGGGTGGGTGGGGGGTAGGGGGCGAGGCGGGGTGGGTGGGGGTGGATGGGGTGGGGGCGGGTGGGGGTAGGGGGTGGGGGTGGGTGGGTGGGTGGGTGGGGGGTGGGGGCGGGGTGGGTGGGGTGGGTGGGTGAGGGGTAGGGTGGGGGCAGAGGGGGCTGGGTGAGGGGCGGGTGGGTGGGGGGTAGGGGCGGGCGGGTGGGGGGTGAGGGGTGGGTGGGTTGGAGGGTAGTGGGTGGGGGGTAGGGGGTGGGGGGCGGGGTGGGGGGTAGGGGGCGGGGCGGGTGGGGGGTAGGGGGTGGGGGGTAGGGGGTGGGGCGGGGGTGGGTGGGGGGTAGTAACGAGGTTGACAAGTCCGTTAGATTTTTTAACGACGTTAGTTAAAAATTTGATGAGATATCTTATTTGAAATTATTTTTGAAAGTACGATATCTAAGTTAGTACGTTACCTTATTTGAAAATTGAAAATGGACCTTAAATACGATACCTTCCTTGGTAATTATTCCAAAAAGAAGGAAAAATTATGGGATAAATTTCCTAGATTGAAAACGAAATAGTTACTCTATCTCCGTAAGTTTGCTCCAATTTCGACAGACAGCGTGACCAGCTATTAGAGGGAAAACGTGACACCATTGTTGGATCAACAACTGTGCAACGTGGTTAGTTAGTTCCAGTGCTGCCTCGTGGACCCCATCTTTGTCGTCCTTAATGATTACTTCCTCCGTCCCACGTGAGTATGGATTAATTTTCTGGATGTGGGAATTAAGGAAAAGTGATGTAAAAAAGAGAAAAAGTTAAATATTGTGAGTATGAAAAATTAAATAGAAGAGAGAATGAGTGGGAAGAATAGTGAGAAGAGAGAATGTTGTGAGTGTAAAAGTAAAGTAGGAGAGAGAATGAGTAGGTAAAATAATGAATATTCTTTGTCATTTTGAAAAATTTGCATTCACGTGGGACATATCAAAATAAAAATAATTTTGCATTCACACACGTGGGATGGGACGGAGGAGTATTCATCTATCGAGTCACCTATTATCTACTCACCTGCCCAATCACCAACAAAGTTTGTATTTTCCTGCATTTTGGTTACACACCTATTTGTTTTAAGCCTTTAATAATCCGATAAATGTATTAATTAATAAAATCTCGACAAAAAAAAAATTAATAATAATAAAATCTCGACAATATCATATGTCATCTTTCATCTACTTTTACCAATTTCTTTTATTAATTAATTCAAAACTTAAATATCAAAAGTCATCTTTTGATTACTTTCTGAAAAATATAATTAATCATTTTACAATTACGATTTAATAACTAAATGATACGCACAAATCCCCTTCTTCATTTCTCAAACAGCTAGGCTTGCCTCTTCATTTAGATAAGCAGCAACAATAACAATGATAATTTAAGAACTAAAAAAGAAAAATAGAATTAAAAAAAAACATAATTAATTGGGTCGGGTTATAGATTTCTCCTCAAATTAACGACGACTACGCTCACGTTGTCAGTACTCCGTCTGGCCAAGGCCAATTTTGTTAGTAGGATTGAAGCGTCTGAGCAAGCCTTATCGGAACTTTCGCCGGCGGCGGATATGGTGACGTCGCTCCCCGGAGATTGAGGTGGAGACGCAGGCTTATGTGCGCTTAGGCACATTCGTGCAACGTTGCAAGCGGTTTCGTTCGACACCACATCCCATAAACCGTCGCTGGCTATTATAAGGCAGTCGTCTTCCTCCGTGCGATCCATTACGGTTACCTCCGGTTCCGGTATTACAAACGGCTTCAAGTAATTGTCACCTGCCGGAATATGAACAGAAAATTGAATCAGATCTGTAGTCATTGCTAGGTTAGGAACGGCGGGTTTTATTTATGTCAACGGAGATGAAGACTTACCTATTGCCCGTGACATTGCTAAGACTCCGAGAACTCGTGCCCCGTCCCAGTAAATAACACGACCGCCGGCGTTTTCAATTCTGGCTAGTTCGTCTTCGCGGTCAGGCTACATTAAAATCACAAATGAAAATTAGAGAACCACTTAAAGGCACAGTTCAATATGAATCGAGATCATCCATTGATCTATAACCGAAAGTATACCTTATGATCGGAGGAGAGAGGAATTGCAACGCCGTTGCGGCATAGAACGGCACGAGAATCTCCACAATTGGAGACAACAATTTTCTCCGGCGTCACAACTGCAACGACGGCAGTAGATCCAACTGCATCACACTGCGGAGTTTGAAGTTCGCATCTGCAATTCGAACTTGAGCCACCGCTGCTCCATTCGGTAACCTCCTTATCCATTCGAGAGAAGCTTCGCATCATCGTCTCCGTCCATGGAATTGCTTGCTCCCGAGTCTCCAACTCTTCCTTGACAATTTCGTGCATCCGATCTTTGCATTTCAACGCCACCTGCAGTCAATAATGGTCGAAATAGATTAGGAAAAGGTCAATAATAAATCGACTTAATTTTGTAAATTGATCTATGGCAAGAGATTTACATGTGAGCAGCCATGACCATCGAAAACGCCATAAAAGTGCAAACCGGTGGAAATCTCATTATTTGGCTTGAAAAACGATGGATACACGGATACGGCATCTTCCATATCTCTCCTCCTTCCACAGACAGACGTTATGCCGAACCTAGAGCTCTCTTGGACCACATCATGCACAGAGGAGGACGCAGAAGAAGATAGCTTCAACAATTCCATCTCGGATCTACCGCTTAATTCATTTTTCTCCACCTCACTCCTCTGAACTGATTTCTGTCTCACCCGCTGTGGCGAAACCGGAGCAATATCTGATGTAGTCTCTACCTTTGCGCGCTTTCTACTCCACTCCACCGGAGGTGGCGCCACCGCCACATTGGATGGAAGAAACCTAAGCTGTTGAATTTCCAACCGTCGTCGCCTGGAAGGACGTCCAGGTGACTCAATAGTCGCCGACGTCTCAGTTTCACCAACAACACCACAACACATTCCAGCCATTTCAACAATACAAATATCTATCAAATTCAAAATAGCTTAGACAACTTCTTCTTAAAATTCACCGGAGCTTGAACGGAATCGGAAAGCAGAAACGATAATTGGAGAAAGGAATTGATCGATGAGAGGGAATAAAAATGAAGATATAAAAGGCTGTTACACGAACCGAGCCTGTTCGAGCTCGACTCGCCGGCCGAAAGGCTCGAGCGCTGAGCGAACTGAAAGCCTCGAAACCGAATTTCAAGTTCGTCATTTTTCGAGCTCGTGCTTCGACTCAGATGCTCGACGACTGCTCGAGATCGACTCGTTTGCTCGACTGCGCCGTTAAAAGCTCGGATGCATTATGAATTTTTTGTTAAAAATATATATATATTTAGTGACAAATTAAAAGACCAAGCTCGAGCGCCGTAGCCGAGTTCGATTGCGAATTAGGCCGATAAAGCTCGTTTCGATTTGATTTTTTTTCAAAAATAAGTCACTTCAGCCGTTATCGCAGTTCGAAGAAATTACAGCCGCATGAAATGGCCGCAAAAGCTGAAATTTCAAATTCGAATTACTGTGATCGAATGAAAAAAGCCGCTTTAAAATTCACGGCTGACTCGAAACATCAAAAGCTCGGCTCGGCTCGGCTCGTTTACAGTTATAATGAGAAGATGGGAAGACCACATTATACGTGCTGAGAGAGAATGGGGAGGTGGCGTTCCGGGCAGGTGCCCGTCACATCACGGGCAGGACCCGACATGTATAATTGTTGTGACGTAGATCGCTGAACACAAGACGGGAAATCTGGACCGTTGATCTTTTGAATTAATTATGCATCTGCTGTTGTATTGTTAGAGAACCACGTGGAAAGCAGTTAGGTGTTGGGTTACGTGTTCCAATGAAATTGTACCACGAGAGGATTGAACAAAACTTTCTTTTCTGACACGCATGTGATTCTTTGGGGACGAGACGACCTATTCTTTGGTCCCACACTTATTTTAGGTGTAACCTTTCTTGGGATGTCAACACGTGGCATCATCGTCAATTACGAAATTGTGTTAGATTTGCTCACTACATTCCCCAAACGCGTGAAACCCATTCTCGTTCCCAATTGTTTAATGTTGATGTGTTTCGCATTATAGGTTATATAGACTTGTTTTACTATAGTTTATTTTTTTCAAATAATAACCCATAAATCCTTAATAAATACTCCCTCCGTCCCGAAACAATCTTCACACTTTTTCTTTTGGACGTCCCAAAACTTACTTCACACATTTAAAACTTACCTAAAATGGAAAGGAATCTTTACTATTCCCTCCACTCATTCTCTCTCCTACATTATTTTAATACTCACAACACCATTATAATTTACTATTCTCTCCACTCATTCTCTCTCCTATTTTATTTTCACACTCACAACACTTTCAATATAATACTCCCTCCTTAAAACCAGTACAAACAGTGTTTGTAAAGTAAATTCCGGGACGGAGGGAGTACTACTACCCTGTTCCGTAGTAATAAGGATTTTACTGTTCCGTAGTAATAAGGTTTTTAGTTTTACTATTTTAAGCAATACTCCCTTCGTTCCGCTCGAAAAGACACAAATTTTCTTTTTGAGCGTTCCATTTAAAAGGGCACAACCCCAAAAAGAAAAGTTTTTATTATTTTTATACTCTTCCTACCCCACTCATTCTCTCTCCTACTTTACTTTTTCACTCACAACATTCTCTCTCCTAACTATTCCTTCCACTCATTCTCTCTCCTATTTAATTTTTCATACTCACAACATTTAACCTTTTTCTCTTTCTTACATCACTTTCCTTATTCATTTCTTAATTTCCGTGTTAAAAGGCAAAATTGCCCTTTCAAACAGGACGGAGGGAGTATTCCATATTTTCTAGAAAGTTAAACATGGATAGATACATAAAATAAAATAGAATTGAGTAGTTACTCCCCTTATTAACAATTGTTTTAAGATGTAACTTCAAATATATTCTATTATCGAGTCGGTTCAGTTCATTCTCACACTTGATTTTTTATCTGTTTGTGATACAATTTTAATTTTAAGATGATATTAGAGTCACCATTCAATGTTGGCCCGATAACTTTCATTGATTATACACGGACTTTCGACTTTTTAGAGGTCCAATATCTTCTTTCTTCTACAAGATCTACCACTTTACATGCTCGACCCTCAACATTCTATCGGGGTCACACGTGAGAAGCGTGTTAAATAAATATCTCACATTTTCTACTGAGCTAAACATTGACTTGTATATAGATTTGAAGGACTACTCCTGTTATCACCAATTATTTTAAGATAAAATCTTCAATATAATCTATTATCGCACTGTTTAGCCCATGCTCATACTTGACATTTTCTGCTTCTAATCCAATTTTAATTTTAAGAGACTATACACGATTTTTAATAAAAATTAAATGTTATAAGTATAAAAATTAAAGTAAGATAGAGAAAGTTGGTACGAAATATTAAGTGAGTTGTTATTATGAATGTAGCAAATAAATTTCAATGTCCATTTTGAAAATAAAGCAAATTAAGAACCTAACAAAAAGGAAAAAAAAGGAAAATAAGAACTTTGCTTTATTGCTTTAAAGGGGAGGGAGTACTAGTCAACTCTTTACTTTATTCAATTTTAAAGTTTTAGAGTTATAATATATTCTATCCGTTCCATTTTAAGTTTTAAAAATTTTCCACAAAGCTGTTCCATTTTAAGATTCAAATCATTAAAAAGAAAAGTTTTTGTTACTTCTTTATTTGTGGGTACCACATATCATACTCACATAATTCACTAACTATCCCCTAACACACTTTTTCTCTCGTACACAACTATATTCACTCACAACACATCATCTTTCTCACATTTTCCTTAATTATTATATCCGACCTATTTTTGAGTGGGGGGGGGGGAGTATTTAGAAGTATAATTACGAAAAATTACTATTACTCCCATCATCTCAAAATAAGAGTGTCATTTTTCTTTTTTGTATGTTCTAAAATAAAAGTTTTATTATTAAAATGACAAATAATAAATACTCCCTTCGACCTCAATTATGATCAAAAAAAAAAAATTGCCTTAAATACAAGCAAATCTTTTCAATTTAAATACAAAACTCATTAAATGCAATAATATTTAATGTTGTTTTGTCAAAAATATTCCTAATTAATTATTCATTTTCAAAGAAAAGTATGTACTCCCTCCGTCCCACTTCAACTGTTAATTTCCATTTTGGTCCATCCCACTTCACAGCGCTACCCAAAATGGCAAACTTTTTATAATTTTATATTCACTTCTACCACTCATTCTCTCTCTTCATTTTCCACCATTTCGATTTATTCAACCAACACTACTATTTATTCCACTCATTCTCTCTCTTTATTTTCTACCAAACATTTCTTTTATTTTTTTCTTTTTTCTTAGTTATTGTGCCATTCATTTTGGTGTCAAGTGAACCGGGACGGAGGGAGTATATAGTACACATTTAATATGAGGATATTTTAGTAATTTTAACATGTTTTAATATATAAAATCAAGACAAATAAACTATTTCAACTACTCTCTTTATATGTGTAAAAGTATTTATTTTTTTCTTATATTGAGGCCAAAGGAAGCAGTATTTTGGACAATTTTTTGTTTATAATGCTTAATAATAATAATAATGAGAAGAAGAAAAACTAATACCTGATTAACCTACTTTTCCCAAAAGCGTTATGAATATTTTTTTGCACAATTATATTCAACTCACTTGGAATGTTTACTCATCTTTTATTATTTTATAAATAAACTTAATTATGAAATAGAACTTGTTATTTGATGAAAATAATTCAATGTCAAAATCTTGTAAAAATTAATTTTTTTTTCAAAATTTTTTGACATACGTGTTTTGAAAATGCGTAGTTACATTTTTATAAACAAGAGGAACTTATTACAATACGTTGTTACTTTGCAACACAAACACCGACACTTTTCAGTACTAACATTGACTTTAACACTACCAGTGACATTCTTTTTAACACTAACACTGACACTCTTTTAAAATGTACAATGACATTTGCGTAAACATTTGAAATTTTCAACACCGACACTTTTAAACACTAACACTGAATTTTTTTAATACTTTATTCAATCCAAAATAACTGTCGATTTTGGCCTTTTCTCAAGTTTTAAGAAAAAACAATTATTACTACACTTTAGTAAATAAATTTCCAAATTTACCTTTATTTATTACTATTTCTCTTTGCTACATTACTTCACTCAATATAACAATTAATACAATGATCCAAGTTGCAATGTAAAAGTAAACTTGGAAATTACATGCTTTCAACACAAAAATGACAATTATTTTGGACATAAATTTTCAAAGGAAGTACTATCACTGACACTCTTTTTATCACTATCACTGATATTTTTTAACACTACAACTGACAATCTTTAAGACATACACTGCACTTTTTAACATAAATACTACTATTTAACACTCATATGATAATTTTTAGGGCATACTTTAACACATTTTAACAAATACACATACACAATTGACACTATTAAACTCTTGCACTCTTTAAAATGTATTTTTTTTTTTCAAAATGTCAATGCTAGTAATATAAAGTGACAGTGCTAATGTTCCAAAGTGTCATTCCTTCAAATTCAAACTAGCAATTGTAATATTATCACTAACACTTTATAATACCAACATTGATGCTTACAAAAAAGCCCATTTTTGCTATTGTTAAGAACTTTTATTTTCATAAGACCAATTACACATACACAATTGACAATATTCAACTTCATGTTTTTTTTATTTTTTATAATTACAATACCTATTTTATCATTAATTTTTGTGCACTCTTATTTTTGTATTACTTATTTTGAATGGAGAGGGTGTGTACTTTTAAATTTGATCAAAGCAGAAATTATTGATGCTCCCAAATAGGCCAATCTTGCATATATTACTTTAAATAAGTGTAATTTATATATAAAAATAAGTTTTTGAATCAAGGGCGGATGTATAGTGGTGCCTTGTGTTGCCCAGGCAATTCAATTTTTTTTTTATTTTTTATTTTTGCAAAACTACGTCGTTTTGATCGATTTCAAAAGATGAATCCTAGGAAACGTCAAATATAAATTGTGTTTATTGTATGAAATGTTGACATATTGAAGCCTATTATATTTATGTATGTAAACATTTTGAATTTTAATTTTGCGTCAATTTTTTTTTTAAGTAAAGAACATGCAACACCAAATATTTTGGTGTAAATCCGTCACTGATTTGAATGAGTGAAATTTATATATATAAATAAGTTCAATTTATATATTAAAAAAAAACAAGTGAATGAAACTTATCATAATTATTTCCTAATAATTAGTATTTTTCAAAACTAATTATTAGGAAATAAAATAAATACTCCCTCCGTTCCACCTCACTTGACACTCAAGAGGTGGACACAAGAACTAAGAAAAAAGAATAAAATAAAAAAAAAATGTGTGGTAGAAAATGAAGAGAGAGAATGAGTGGGGCAAATAGTAGTGTTGGTTGAATAAATTGAGTGGTGAAAAATGAAGAGAGAGAATAAGTGGTGGGGTAGAGTGAATATAAAATTATAAAAAGTATGCTATTTTGGAAAGTGTCAAGTTAGTTGAGACTGATCAAAATGAAAATAAGTGTCAAGTGAGCTGGGACGGGGGGAATACATTGATAATTTAAAGAATGCAATTTCCTTGTACATGGAAGAACGCTCCGAAGTCTTGCGAGTGAGTTACACGGACAGTAAATCGATTGGGAGAAAGGTATAGTGTTGGTTTAAATCTGGCTTGGTTCCATTTGTTCAAAGAAAGCGTCTACGTAACACAGACAATTTAGTGGGACCACATTGTCAACCCTTGATTGACTCCTCTTCTCTCCCTCCTAGAATATCTCAACTCTTGTCTTCTCCATAGACAGACACGTGTTACTAAGTGACGTGGAGCTGAGGGTGTAAATTCCTCTTTCATCACGCTCTTCTAACACGTTCAACTTTTTTTTTAAATTTATTGCCGTCCAATTTATATGCACCTCCCCTGGCTACACCTTTGTCTATGAATCAATTTTCTGAAATAAGAAATATCTTTCCCGAAGCAGCACATAATGACACCTGTTGTACATTCCGCCTTTGCGTTTGTACCTTAATAATGTGTGCACTTTTATTCTACGGTAATATTAAATCAGAAAATTTTGAGAAAAACCTATTTCTCCGTAAGTTATAAAAAAATTTGTTTTTAAATATATCGACTTGGTGGTTTAAAGCCTAAACAATGTTTTAAGACCTAAACTCGCTATTTTATTTTCTAGCTTAAACTCACTATTTTAACGCCTAAACTCACTATTTTATTTTCTAGGTATTTTAAGGCTTAAACTCAATGTTTTAAGGTTTAAACTTGATATTTTTAAGGATGAAAGTGAACTTTTTATAACTTATGGAGAAACAAATTTTTCCTAAAACTTGTTTTACCTTCAAGCTGTTGTACTTCCAGTTCCACCTCGGGCTGCAAACTTGGACTAAAGTCTGCTATAAAATCGGCTAGAGCCTGAGATTTGATAGCTGTTCTTGGTTCATATGAAATGTCATACGTGCTCAACTTGACCGATCACTTGGCCAATCTGCCTGACATCTCTGGAGTTTTCAACACATTTCTCACATGATAGTTAGTTCTAACAGTTATAGAATGTGTTTCAAAATAATGACGTAGTTTTGTAGCAGCAGTAGTTAAGGCTAAAATTAACTTTTCAAGATGAGAGTACCTCGTTTCAGCATCTAGTAAAGACTTACTTATATAATAAACATGATGCTGTTTACCTTGAATTTCTTTCACCAACACTGCACTAACTGCATTCTCAGATACAACTAAATATAAATAAAGGTGCTCACTACGTTCTGGTTTAGCAAGTAGGGGTGACATCATCAAGTATTCTTTAAGTTGTTTAAAAGCTGCCTCATGTTGGTCAGTCCATTGGAAGAGTTTATTCTTTCTTAACACTTCGTAGAATAACCTGCACTTATCGGATGATTTAGATATAAATCTATTTAGAGGGCTACTCTACTGTTAACCTTTGGACGTCTTTGATATTCTTGGGGGATTCCAAGTTGAGAATAGCTTTGATACATTCGGATGGCTTCAATTCCTCTTTTGGTCACCATATAGCCCAAGAAC
This sequence comes from Adenophora triphylla var. japonica, assembly GCA_022495995.1. Classification (NCBI taxonomy): domain Eukaryota; kingdom Viridiplantae; phylum Streptophyta; class Magnoliopsida; order Asterales; family Campanulaceae; genus Adenophora; species Adenophora triphylla. Next base: position 95,994 of record JAFEMH010006219.1, on the reverse strand, counting down.
TTTCCTGCTTTAACACCAAAATTGCACTTTGCTAGATTAAGTTTCATGTTGAAAGCTTTCAAGATGTTGAACGCCTCAGCAAGATGTTCCACGTGATCTTCAATATGCTTGGACTTTACTACCATATCATCTATGTAGACTTTCATTGTCTTGCCAAGTTGATCTTTGAACATCTTGTTTACCAGCCTCTGATAAGTTGCCCCTGTATTTTTAAGACCAAATGGCATAGCAATATAACAATATATACCTTCTGGAGTCATGAATGCCGTATCCTCTTAGTATGAGGGCTCCATTTGAATTTGCTGAAAACCTGAGGACGCATCCATGAATGTCAAGATATCATGACCAGCTGTCTCATCAACTAGAGAATCAATATGAGGAAGAGGGAATGGATCTTTCGGGCAGGCCTTGTTCAAGTTTGTGAAGTCCACGCATACTCGCCACTTGCCGTTTCTCTTCTCTACCACCACAACATTAGCTAAACACCTTGGATATTGAACTTCCCTGATCATCTTGGACTTCAAAAGCCTCTCAACTTCATCCTTTATAATCTGGTTCCGCTCCTGGGCAAACTTTCTTCTTCTATGGTAGACAGGACGGATGGCTGGATCAATGTTCAACTTGTGAGTAATGATGTCCTTGCTTATCCCTGTCATATCCTCATGCTTCCACGCAAAACAACATTTCTGGCTCTTCAAGAACTCAATCAGCTCCTCCTCAATTTCAGATGGAAGATCTTCACCAACTTGTACTTGGGACTCAGGGTTTGACTCATCAACAGAAATATTTTTCGTCTCATGCTCCACTGCTTCAAGAACATCCTGGGCCTTTTTCTTTAATTGCTATGCTTGACGAGGGACTGAACTCGCTTTCATATTGACCTTGTAGCACTCTTTAGAAGCCTGCTGATTTCCCTTCAACTTGGCCACACTCCAAGGTGTTGGAAATTTGACGCACTGGTGATAAGTTGACGGCACGGCCTTCATGTTGCGGATCCAAAGTCTTTCCAAAATGACATTGTATGAGGATGAGCATTCAATCACACAAAACCTTTCCATAGAATTCATACCCTCCAAATAGATAGGCAACTTGATTTCTCCGACTGTTTGCTTTACTTCACCACTGAACCCTACCAGTACGGACAAATTCTTCACAACTTCGGACAAAGGAATGCCCATTTCTTCCAGAGCATGAGTGAAGATTATATTAACTGAGCTACCGCCATCAATCAGAATTCTCTTGACCACACAATTAGCAATCTGCACCTGGACAACTAGACCATCATGATGGGGGTCCAACGTGTTATCCTTATCCACATCTTCGAAGGAGATAAATTGACCATCTGTGAAGTCGCGACACCTTGAGGGCAGTTATGACTGATCCTCCTTAGAACTCTTGGCATGAAGCTTGGCAGCAGAATAGGTTGTACCACAAATATGGGATCCACCTAAAATAACATTTACTACCTTGGTGGCTGGAGGAGGTGCAACTTTCTCGGGTGCAGGTGCTCCCAGAATCGAGGCTCTTTGGAACTCATTTCGACCCTCTTCTTACCCAACAAATCCTTAAGAAGACCCTTTGACAATAGATGAGCAATCTCCTTCCTCAAGGCAAAACAATTTTCAGTAGTATGCCCAAACTCTTCATGAAACGCGCACCACTTGGACTTATCCTTCCAAGTTGAGGGCTTGTCACTCTTCTTAGGCCATCTTGCTTTGTCTCCAAGATCCGTAGCCTTGAAAAGGACTCCCGCAATGTCCACAGAGAAGCGTGTCGAAATTTTAGGATAGTCATTATCATCCCCATCTCGATCATCATCTACAAACTGAACTTTAGAAGATTCAGATTTAGCAGGGGTTTGCCTGTTAGACTTATAATGATGGGAATCTATTTTTCTGTCGAGGGCTCAAATAGAGGAGTAGGGGTCCTCCCAGTTGACTTCTCCATTGCCAGGCTATCATCTTCCAATCTGATGAAACGCAAGGCTCTGGTTCTGATTTCTTCAAGTTGTTTCGCAGGAGGCATCACCAACTCATTATAAAATAGAGAGCTCTTCTTCAAGCCTATACGGAATGCTTCCATAGCTGTGGACATATCCAAGCTGGGTATAGTCACTACCTCCTTGTTAAACCTGTGCAAATATTCTTTAAGACTTTCGTTAAATTTGTTGCACAATTCTATAAAGGTCACTAGTCAACAGACTTGTGAAATGCCCTGTTGCACGAAAATTGATTAGTAAACATGTTGACAAGTTGAGCATAAGAAGAAATAGAATTTAGAGGAAGTCCTGTTAGCCATTTTAAGGCTGGTCCTGACAAAGTCGAGCCAAAACCCCTGCAAAAACATGCTTCTTTAAGCACAGTGGGGATACTTATGATATCCATTGATTCCTGATACAGCAACACATGCTCTGCTGGATCGGTTCTCCCGTCATACTTCTTCATATGAGGAAATGAGAACTTCTTTGGGATCTCTACATTAGCTATTGCTGGAACAAAATGAGATTCGTTATAGCAAGTTGGAGAAACTTGGTGATAAGGCAAGTTGACTCCAGGCATGCTTCGAAGCAAATCTTTTATAGTCTGCATTTCCTTAACAAGTTTATTTTCTGTGAAAAGAGGATTGTTATTAAATTGAGATGCAGAAGTATCAAAAGCATTAAAGAAATTCCCTGTTTGCCCCATCGAAGGTGTGGCATAGGTATAGCAAGATGACAACACAGGTTGGCTAGCTGGAAGGCTGAATCTTGGTTGCGTGATTGGAATGGACGTCACGATTGTGCTTTCTGCTGGCAAGGTATTGGACATAGGGATATCTCCAAAATGGCTTGGTCCTGTACCTGCACCAAACAAAGATCTAGGATGCAAAGGTGAAAATGGAGTAGATACTTGAGTTTCAGCTTGCTTCCCTTTACGCATGGCATCAATGGCATTGAATATCATGATGTTTGTATGCTCCTGAGCATCCAACCGGTCAGTCACTTTCTTCAACATAGTGACCATGTTGGACATTAGCTCCAAATTGACAGATTCCGAATTTGAAGATAGATTGCCTTGGGTGCTGGAACTAGGAAGCGGCTGACTCTTCTCACCTTGACTACCGGACGGCGGATTGGTCATTTCTACGCAAATAATCAAAGTATTCCCAGGGAAGGCGCCAAATTTTTTTGGTCAAATTTCGACAAGTACTACCAATGACGAGAAAAATGACAAAAGAGATAAGAATCAGGGTACAATGATTATTGGATAGAATAAAAATGAACACAAGGAATTTGTTGACTAGGGAAAGCCCTTGAACAACTTGTTCGCCGGCACAAAACCCCAGGAGGTTTAGGAACCTGCCTTGACCAAAAGGTATATTAATCAAGTTTGAGTACAGAATTAAGAGCGTATGTAAGGGAGCTTATGCTAGTGAGATTGTGTGTGTAAAATACAGGTGTTTTTTCCCTTTTATACCTCAAATAATGGTTAAAATACAAAGATAATCACAGGCCTTGAATCTCGAAAATAAGTTGATCTTGTTGAGATATTCTCGCCACATTGTTGATGGAGGAGATAGTGGTCCGTTGCTGGATATTTTGACGAAGAAACGTCATTGAATCAGTCTCCTCATCCATTGGCACGTTCCCTGAAAAGTAGGGTTTAACGTAACAATAATTCAACCTGCAAGATGATCAAGCTGTAGTAGGAGAACTCAAGTTGTTAGTACCAAGATGTTATGTGCAAGTTGAAAACATGTTGACTGAAAAATGTAGGGCCTAACAGTGAGACTTTTTGATTTAATAGGGTGAGCCTTGTTGGTGAAACATTATTAAAAAGATGATAGTTTGATTCGTAGTAAAATAATATTTTCATTTTTTTTCTCGTTAATATGAAAATAATTTGAGTAATAATTTAAAATTGATTTAATTTTTTAATAAATTTAAAATTTGTTATTGATATATCATTATAAATACTATTAATAATAAATTTTAAATTTTTATTAAAATAATTAAATAAATCTAAAATAAATGCTCCAAATATATTCATATTAATGATTAAAAAAAAAGCAATAAAATTATTTTGAATTGAAGAGAGTAGATATTGATATAAAGAGAAGAGTGGTAGGGGAAAGGTCATTATGATATTTCAATTTATTTTTGTTGGGCCCTACATTTTCAATCAACATGTTTGCAACTTACGCCTAAACAACTTGGTACTAACAACTTGGGTTGTTCTATTTACAACTTGGTTTTTACAGGTTGGGACGCATAACGCTTTTCCTATTTTATAGGGAACGTGCCAAAGACCAGTTCAACCACGATTCTTCAGCAAGCCAACGATTATCTCTTTCCCAACGGATGAGTGCGGATAAATCTCCAAGGATAAACCTCAACTCCGAGTTTGTAGGCCCTCATTGTTATTTAGTTTTATTCTTGAGGTATAAAAGGGAACATACACTGTAAATTCACACACGCACTACACTAGCCTAAGCTCCCTTTTCATACGCTCTTAGCATTGTAATCTCAAGAAAATTCATAGTAAACTTTCGGTCAAGGCAGGAGCCACATCCTCCCGGGGTTTTATGCCGGCGAACAAGTTGTTCAAGGGCTTTCCCTAGTCAACAAATGTCTTGTGTCCATTTCTATTCAACTTGATAATCATTGTACCTAGATTCATATCACTTTAGTCACTTTTCCCATCATACAAATCTAATTGTTGAAATCTGACCAAAACAATTTGGCGCCGTCTGTGGGAAACTTTGATTATCTAAGTAGAAATGGTTAATCCATCTTCCAGCAGCCGAGTCGGCCGCTTCCTGTCTCCAATGCCCAAGGCAACCCTCCTCCAAATGCAGTAAGTCATCAACTTGGAGATAATGTCCAACATGGCGGACATGATGAGGAAAATAGGCGATCGGTTGGATGATCGGGGAGCGTACGAATACAATGATCTTCAATGCCATTGATAGTCTCGCGTAAAGGGAAGCAAGCTGAGACTCAAGTATCCACTCCATTTTCACCTTTACTTCCTAGATCTTTGTTTGGTGCAGTACAGGACCAAGCCATGTTGGAGATATCCCGATGTCCAACACCTTGCCACGGAAAGCACGATTGTGACATCCGTTCCACTTGAGCAACCAAGATTCGGCCTATCGCCTAGCCAATCCGCACTATCATCTTGCTACACTTATGCTACACCCTCAAATGGGGCAAACAGGAAGTTTCTTTAATGCTTTCGATACTTTTGCACCTCAAGTTAATAATGCTCCTCTTTTCGCGAAAACCAACTTGTTAAGGAAATGCAAACCATTAAGGAGTTACTCCGAAGTGTGCCCGGAGTCAACTTGCCATATCACCAAGTCTCTCCAACTTGCTACAACGAGTCTCGTTTTGTGCCGCCGATAGCCAGTGTGGAGATCCCGAAGAAGTTCTCGGTCCCTCATATGAAGAAGTATGACGGAAGTACCGATCCAAACAGAGCACGTGTTGTCAGTATCAAGAGTCAATGGATATCATAAGTATCCCTCCTATGTTTAAAGAAGCATGTTTTGCAGGGGCTTTGGCTCAACCTTGTCAGACCGGCCTTAAAATGGCTAACAGGGCTTCCTCTCAACTCTATTTCATCTTATGCTCAACTTGTCAATATGTTCATTAATCGGTTTTCATGCAACAGGGCATTTGACAAGTTGACTCAGCGATCTTTATAGAATTGTACAACGGCTTAATGAAAGTCTCAAAGAGTATTTGCACAGGTTCAATAAGGAGGCGGTGACTATACCCAACTTGACGTGTCCACAAAGAATCTGAGGCATTCCGCATAGGCTTGAAGAAGAGCTCATTGTTTTACAACGAGTTGGTGATGACCCCCGCGAAACAACTTGAAGAAATCAGAACTGTGGCCTTGCCTTACATCCGATTGGAGGAAGATAGCTTGGCAATAGGGAAATCAACTCGGGAGGACTCCTACTCCTCTATTTGAACCTTCCGACGTACGATCGGATTCCCATCACTATAAGTCCAACAGGCAAACCCGCCGTTAAAACCGAACCTTCTAGAATTCATGTTGTAGATGATGATCAAGAAGGAGATGATAATGATTATCCACAGATTTTCGAATATTGCTTTTCTCGTGGACATTGCAGGAATCTTATGCGCCATGGGAAATCTTGGAGATAAAGCGAGATGGCCCAAGAAGAATGACCAATAACAACTTGGAAGGATAAGTCCAAGTGGTGCGCATTTCATGAAGATTTCGGGCATACCACCGAGAACTGCTTTCGCTTTGAGGAAGGAGATTGCTCATTTGTTGTCCAAGGGTCTTCTCAAGGATTTGTTGGGCAAGAAGAGGGTCGAGTGAGTCCAAAGAACCTGGTTCGTAAGAGCAAACTTAGGCCCGAAAAGTTGCACCCCTCCAGCCTACAAAGGTGGTGAATGTCATTTCGGTGGGTCCCATATTTGTGGCACGACTTACTCGTCTGCCAAGCGTCATGCCAAGAGCTCTAAAGAAGACCAATCAGAATTGCCTCGCGAGGCACCGTGACTTCACGAGATGGTCACATCATCTCATTTGAAGATGAAGATAAAGATAACACCTTGGACCTCATCATGATGGTCTAGTTGTTCGTATGCGGATTGCCAACCGTGTAGTCAAGCGAATCCCGATCGACGGTGGTAGCTCTGGCCAACATTATCTTTACTCATGCTCTTGAAGATATGGGTATTCCTTTGTCCGAAGTTGTGAAAAACTCATCCGTACCGGTAGGGTTCAAAGTGGTGAGGTGAAACAGACGGTGGGAGAGATCAAGTTGCCCATCTATCTAGAGGGTATGAATTCCATGGAAAGGTTTGTGTGATTGAATGTCTTTCCTCGTACAACGTTATATCGGGAAGACCTTGGATCCACAACATGAAGGCCGTACCATCAACTTACCATCAATGCGCCAAGTTTCCAACACCTTGGGGTGTTGCCAAGTTGAAGGGGAACCAAAGAAGTCTCTAAGGAATGTTACAAGGTCAACATGAAAGCGAGTTCGGATTCCTCGGCAAGCATAGCAATTAAAGAAAAAGGCCCTGGATGTTCTTGAAGCGGTGGAGCATGATACGAAGAGCGTTCCTGCTGATGCTTCGAATCCCGAGGCCCAAGTACAAGTTGGGTAGACCTACCCTCCGAGATTGAGGAGGAGCCGATTGAGTTCCCGAAAAGTCGAAATGCCGCTTTGCTTGGAAGCATGAAGACATGACAGGGATAAGCAAGGATATTATTACTCACAAATTGAACATCGATCCAACCATCCGTCCCGTCCGTCGAAAAGGAGGAAGTTTGCCCAAGAGCGGAATCGCATCATTAAGGATGAAGTTGGAAAGGCTGCGAAGTCCAAGATGATCAGAGAAGTTCGCATCCAAAGTGGTTGGCTAACGTTGTAGTGGTGGAGAAGAAGAATGGCAAGTGGCGAGTATGCGTGGACTTCACCGACTTGAACAAGGCCTGTCCAAAGGATCCATTCCCTCTCCCTCATATTGATTCTCTTGTTGATGAGACAGCTGGCCACGACATCTTGACATTCATGGATGCATCTTCCGGATATCAGCAGATTCAAATGGAGCCTTCTGACCAAGAGGATACAAAGATTCATGACTCTGAAGGTATATATTGTTATATTGCAATGCCATTTGGTCTTAAAAATGCAGGGGCAACCTACCAGAGATTGGTGAACAAGATGTTCAAAGATCAACTTGGCAAGACGATGGAGGTCTACATAGACGACATGGTGGTCAAATCCAAACACATTGAGGATCATGTTGAGCACCTTGCTGAGGCGTTCAACATCTTGAAAGCCTTCAACATGAAGCTCAATCCGGCAAAGTGCAACTTTGGTGTCAGAGCAGGTAAATTCTTGGGATATATGGTAACCAAGAGGGGAATCGAAGCAAGTCCCGAGCAAATCAAAGCGATTCTCAACTTGGAGTCCCCTAAAACATCAAGGACGTGCAAAGGTTAACAGTGTAGTAGCTGCTTTGAATAGATTTATATCCAAATCATCTGATAAGTGCAGGTTATTCTATGAAGTGTTAAGAAAAAATAAGCTCTTTCAATGGACCGATCAACATGAGGCAGCTTTCAAACAACTTAAAGAATATTTGATGACGTCACCCCTACTTGCTAAACCCGAACATGGTGAGCATCTTTATTTATATTTAGCTGTATCTGAAAACGCTGTTAGTGCAGTATTGGTGAAAGAGATCCAAGGAGAACAACATCCTGTTTACTATGTAAGTAAGTCTTTGTTAGATGCCGAAACAAGGTACTCTCATCTAGAAAAATTAATATTAGCCTTAACTACTGCTGCTACCAAATTGCGTCATTATTTTGAAACACATTCCATAACTGTTAGGACTAACTATCCTATGAGAAATGTGTTGAGAACTCCAGAGATGTCAGGTAGATTGGCCAAGTGGTCCGTCAAGTTGAGCACGTATGACATATCATACGAGCCAAGAACAGCCACATGGGAGCTAGCCACAATAGACACAGGGGTAGGGGGTTTTCCATCCTTCTTTGCCAAGCTTTTTGCTCTGGCTGCGGCAAGAAGGTCGGCAGCGGTAACAGTTTCCTTGGAGCGAGTGGCTGCAAATTAGAATGAAGAGTTAGAACAGATTAGAGGGGTTAGAACAACTTGGAGATAGGCAAAGATTTAAAGTATTTGATTAACCTGTAGACATTGGGATAGGCTCAGAAAAGGTTTCTTCAAGGTTTGCCTCTCGGGCTTCTTTGGGACCAACTTCCTTGTTAGAATCTGCAACAAATAGAACTGGTAGTGCCTTAAAAGTTCTCACTAAGGGTTCCAAGTTATAGATCTCGCTCACTCTTTCCTCTGTGTTGTCTTTAAAGGGAAAAAGCACATCCAATTTCGCAACTAGGCCAAAGAAAAATTTGGAGAAATAGTTAGTACATTGCTGAAAACCATCATTAGAATAAGAAAAATTGCCTACTACCTTGGGACCTCCATTTGAAGTTGGCACCCACATCCTTCACCAGGGTGCTCTTCTTTGCAAAAAAGAACTTGTTCTTCCACCCTCTATCGGCGGGATCAACATTGTCAATTAGGAAAGGCGTCCTACCAACCCTAACCCTAAAACCATATCTCCCTAAACCAAAGCTCCTAAATTCATGCGTAAAAGCAAACTCCTCTGGCCAATTGCTAACTCTGTTTCTGCATTTAGCCTTACTAGGGTTTGAAGGCTTCTCCAACCTTGAGGCATGAGTTGGGCATAGTTAAGCTTGGAAGATACAAAGAACTGGGTGATTAAAATTGGAAACGGGAATTTTAGGCCAATAGTGAACGGATATTCGGGAAACATACCCATTAGGGAAAAACACTGCAGGTTAGGTCGGGATGGGTAAAAAGTTCGGTTTCAAAAGCCATGGCGTGATCCCTCTTGATAATTTCTAAATTAACGGCAGGAATGGTACACTTTTCTTTTTCAGGGTTCTTTCACATGTTTTGGGTGAGAAACCTTCTAGCAAACCCTCTCCACTCTCAATTAAAGTTACCACCTTTCTCTTCCCCATTTTTCAAACTTGAAACAAAGATTCAAAGATGGAACAAGAAAGGAAACAAGAAACTCACCGGCAATTTCTACTTGATTCTCCTCTCCAAAACCGTCTTTTCCTGATTCTCCTTCTTCTTCCCGTAATCTTTTTGAAAGCTACGTTTTTGAAAGGGAGAGTTGGAACAGGAGTCTTCTTATTAAATAAGGGTTTGAAGGTGGTTGAGACCTTTTAAAACAAATACACCTCTTTGCCTCGAGAAACTAACTGAAAACCGTCCCATCGCGTCTTTTTTAAAACCGTCGTTCCTTTCTTATTTTGGCAAACCTTTTGAATTCTTTTTGTCTCTTTCTATTCTTCTTTTTTAAATTCAAAAAGTTTGGGGGCAATTGTTGGGCCCTACATTTTCAATCAACACGTTTGCAACTTACGCCTAAACAACTCGGGTACTAACAACTTGGGTTGTTTATTTACAACTTGGTTTTTACAGGTTGGGACGCATAACGCTTTTCCTATTTTATAGTGGAACGTGCCAAAGACCAGTTCAACCACGATTCTTCAAGAAGCCAACGATTATCTCTTTCCCAACGGATGAGTGCGGATAAATCTCCAAGGATAAACCTCAACTCCGAGTTTGTAGGCCCTCATTGTTATTTAGTTTTATTCTTGAGGTATAAAAGGGAACATACACTGTAAATTCACACACGCACTACACTAGCCTAAGCTCCCTTTTCATACGCTCTAGCATTGTAATCTCAAGAAAATTCATAGTAAACTTTCCAAGGCAGAGCCACATCCTCCCGGGTTTTATGCCGGCGAACAAGTTGTTCAAGGGCTTTCCCTAGTCAACAAATGTCTTGTGTCCATTTCTATTCAACTTGATAATCATTGTACCTAGATTCATATCACTTTAGTCACTTTTCCCATCATACAAATCTAATTGTTGAAATCTGACCAAAACAATTTTTGATTTTGAAATGATAAAATTAAAAGGGGAGGATATATTGCAATTATTTTGTTTTGAGGAACAAGGTGGACCCTATTCTTATCCCGTAGTAGCAAAATCACGAGCCAAAAATCCATGAACCTGTTGCCACGTTAGGAGGGTATCTCTGGCAAACTAAAAAGCGGATTGATTGAATGGTGAGCAAAAAGAAGTGCTGCTTCAATATAACAAACTCATAAATATTTAGATGAATTTATAATTTTATACAAATAATATTATATATATTCACGTTCTTATATCTAAATATATATGTCTAAAATACTTTTACACCTAGGTAAAAAAAATCATAATTTTTCACATTTTTTAAAAATTAATAATAAAGTTTAATATTTTATTAAACAATCCGCTCATATACCTAAAGCTATAATACTAAATTACTCTTATACCTAGTTATAAGAGTATTTTTTTTTTTCATATTTTCTAAAAAAAAATCTACTCGTAAAACTAAAGGTATAAAACTAGAATTACTTTTATACCTATATACCTAGGTATAAAAGTAATTTGTTCTTTTCAATTGTGAAATAAAAGTAATTTGTTCTTTTCAATTGTGAAAAAAATATTCAATATAAGAGTTGATGCCGCAAGAAAAGTGCTTATCAATCTTTCTCCACGTGGCAGGACTGATCACCTGGCTCCTTGACCTGAAATCAGAATCCACGACTAGCCGGATGTGTCTCCGGCTTAGACCCTCGGGCGTGAGAGTAAGTATATGTTTCAGAGAGCAAATATTGTAAATGAACAGTTGAATTCAAATAACAAAATTGCAGTTACCTTTGCCTCGTTGGTAGTGATGAAGTATTTATAGGTAATGACGTTGTATATTTGGTGGTGCTGTATGAGCTCCGAGATTCTAGGGCAGTTATCAGTAATGTGAACGTGCCTATAACGGTCCCTGATTTATAGGGATGTGGTTATGGAAAGGTTTGACTCACGTGCGTCCACATCTGTTAGGTCGACACTTGAGGATTAGGTCGAGGTCGCCATTTGAGGAATGGTCGACCTGACTGGCGGGTAGAGCATGGTTCGTACCCGAAGTATAGTATGGATCATTGGTTCGGATTAAGCTGGGTCGGGACCTTGTAGGTCGGAGAATGAGCTTAGATCGACAGATGCGGTTACTGGGCCTTGGGCCTTATGGTGATTGGGCTAGCCTCGTTAAGAATGTGAATGCCAAGGTTGTCTGTGTTTGGGCTTTACTTGCTTGGCCCAGCTCGACACTTTTGGTATGTTCAGTGCCCCCCAACTTTCGAGTTGACTTTGTCGACTAGGAAGTTACAGTAATCTCGATGAAAATTGTTGTTACTCGCAGGTCGCTACTCGTTCTGAGACTTGGTCGACCCAAGATGACGTGGCACGATCCTGGACGTCGGCGATGATCGGTCAGAGATGAAGGAGCGTCGTTTTTCTGTCATCATTGCTATTTTGACGCTTGATAGTCCACCTCGGAAACCGCTTCCTTGTTTAATTTTGGAAAATCAATTTTGAATTTCTTTTTCCTTTCCAAATTTGGGAAAATATAAATACCCAAAATCCTTCTCTGATTCGAATTCTTACCGTCTTCAAACTCTTGCTCCTCTTTGGCGATAATTGCGGAGCGACAGCAGGATTTAACCCAGGTTTTCGGCTTTGGCAACAGACTCCCCTTCTGCAATCAATTAAGGTATTTTCTCTTGTACATTTGCTTTAGGGTTTACGATTTATGCTCTGTTTTCGTTTCCGCCATGGCTAGAACCTTCCGTAGTGAACCAGGAGCTTGGTATGGGTACTGCACTGTTAACCGCAGGGTGTACAAGAACGTGAATGGTGAGTGGAGAGAGATGTCTTTGGATGAATGTGCTTCCATCTTGACTAGGTGGGAATTGAATTTCAGTGAAATAGGGTTGCCCGTTGTAGGGGACATTGAAAATTTGGTGATTGATGATTCAAACGTGGTCGCTTTTCATCTATTCCACGAATTGCTCGACCATATCACCTTGTTTTATGTTAGGGATGTCCATAAACCCTCCTTCCTTAGAAACAGAATAGGTTTTTCGGGGGAGTCTAGGTCGCCCTTAGGTAGGTCGACTGAATGTGATCGTAGGACTGACTCCCTGCTTCCTCTTTTTATTGTACAGATATGACGACTCAAGGTGGAGCTACAGCTTCAACTTCTTCAAGTCCTGCAATAGTGGATGCATTTGGTTCCTCCTTCGCACGGGAAGAATGAGAGAGGATACATACTCAATAGGCCTCTGCGAGGAAGAAAAATATGGAGTCCCGTTACGCCACGGTCTATGATTTTTGTGGGGTAAATAGGGCGGATTATAGGGTAACCATCCTTAGTAGGGCGGATTTCATGGCTAAGTACCGTGCCACCTTCACCACTGATGCCACTAGGGTTGCCTTTTTCTACTTGCCGCTTGAAGCGGGCTTGAGGTTGCCCTTAGATCCTTTCATTAATGAATTTCTGGAGTGCATGGATGCTCTTCCTCTTCATCTTGGGGCCAACACTTGCAGGGTACTAGTGTGCTTTGCCATGGTATGTAGATTTCTAGGCCATGAGCCCTGCATGAGAGTTTTCAAGGAGTTTTTTGCTCCTAAACTCGACAAGGATGATTGGGGGATTAGTACTCCTTCTAAACCCAACTCTCCAAAGCTGTTTGCCAGTCTTCCCAATAAACATAGCGGCTGGAATTCACATGTGGTTGTTGTAGAGAGTAGGCTGGGATGGGAGTTTCCTTTGCCAAATAGCGAGTCTGACGTTATTGGCGAGGAGAATTATTGGGAGCCTCTATGGCACCAAACTTTATATAAGAAATTGTGCACATTGGTTGAGAGTGGGCCCATTAGCTGGGAGTTGCTAGGGACGACCAAGTATAACTATATCCAAGATGGAATGATGCCTGGAGACGGAGTGGTGGAGCCCTTTGTTCCTGTGTTGAGAGGTCAGGTATACCCCGACTGGGTTACCCATTCTTTGGGTAGATTGGGGGAGAATTGTCAATTTTGCCAGAAGAAAGAAAACTATTGCAAAGACAATGGAGAGCACATTGGTGGTAAGGGTTCACTTGACCTGTATTAATTAGTTCGTCGATTGCTTGCTCGTATGTAGAACTATCTAGCTCGTACATAGAACTATTTTGAATTGCAACTCTGTACTCGTCAAATTGCTTGCTCGTATGTAGAATCAGTTAATTCGTACATAGAACTGCTTTGAATTGTATCCATTAGCTCGCCAATTGCTTGCTCGTATGTAGAACTATCTAGCTCGTATATAGAACTACTTTGAATTGCCGAGCTAACACTTGGTTACTTTGACGTCGTGCAGTTTTGACTCCCGAACAAGAAGCTGCTATGGTTCGAATATTGGGAGTATCGGATAAGAAGAAAGCTAAGAAAGCCCATCGGGCGGCCAATGCTAGAGCGAGCCGGGAGAGAGAAGCCGCTGCGAGGAACAATTTGCTGCCCAAGGACGTTGCTGGGATGATCCCCATGGAAGAGGTTGAGCTGGAAGATCCCTTGCTGAGTGGGACCCCATCTGCAAATATGAATGAAGGGGGGGATGAGTCCAACAGGTCGGTTAGACCAAGCTTGAGTTCAGACCCAATTTCTGAGGCTAATGCTGCGACCTCCGGGGCCAGGATGGTAGAGACTAGTACAATGAATGTCGTCGACATAGATGATGATGTCATGGAGGTGGATTCTGACGATCAACCTTTGAATACGAAGAAAAGGTCTCGATCTGAGAAAGGAAAATCGATTCCTTCGAGCCATCTTCCTCCAACCATTTCTTCTCTTCCCAACAAAGAATCTCTTGAAGATCTGATGCAGAGATTAAGTGATGTTCCTCCGCTCGCAGGGTCAACAGCTTGAGCCGTCGTTACCCCGATATGAGCTTGGGACAGGTTATTGTTAGGAGGGCAATAGATGTCGACCTCCTAGCTCATTTTGCTGATAAGGGGATTACCCCTGAAGAGTTCTCAGCTCGCTCTGGGATGGTGCAATGCGAGATAGTTTTTTACTTTCCCCTTCTGTCTAGTCGTTTGTTCTTTTATTTAACCAACTTGACTTACGAGCTAATACTTCCCTGGTTCCCTTTAAATGTAGAACCTCACCATGGTCGAGCAGGTTAAAAGCTCTTGGAGGGCCTCAATTGAGAGTGAGAGGCAGGCCTTGCAAGATTACTCCAAGAAAGCACAGGAGTTGGCCGATCTGAAAGAAAAGTATAATGATCTTGACAATTCTTTTGATGCCCAAGAGCTGGTGAAGAAGAAGGCTTGGGAAGATCTGGAAGCTGCTAATGCCAAGATTGGAGAAGTGACCTCAGAAAGAGATGCTGAGCGTCTTGCTCACGAGAAGACAAAGGTCGAGCTCACCACTATCACCAAGCTTCTCAAATATAAAGATTCCTTTTTGACAAGCCTCAATGAAGAGCACAACACTGCTCGAGCTAAATGGAAGGAGGATCTGGAGAAGGCTGGCCCTAATGCCATTGAGAAGTTCAAGGAGGGAGATGAATATTATAATACCATTGTGGCCAAGGTGCAGGACTTTCTGGAGGTTGGCAAGAGACATATGGCGCGTCGAGCACCAGTGGATCCCACTGCTGAAGTCACCCTCGAACAGTTAGCTCGTTGGTTCTCTGAAGCCCAATACGACATGACGGCCCATGGTGGACACTCACTTGTTCCCTATCTTGAGAATGATTTGGCCTTCATCGCCCAGGAAGACCAAGAGGATGGATGTGAGAAATGGGAAGCTCCTCCAATTGTCGAGAGAAATTTTGATGTTGTTTTGCAAGAACTTGAGGACGCCGCCACTACGGGAAGAAGAACCCGAGCAATGTATACTCCGAACTGGGTAAACCTCTGGGCCCCCAAAGAACAAGGAGATGATGGGGAAGGTCGAGTCAAGCATCGACAACCAAACCGAGGCTGGCCTGGACTCTTGAGTTATTTGGTTGAATTGTAATGGACAAGTCCCAAACAATATTTTGCTTTTTTGTTCTGAAATTATCTGAATGCCTTGGCCCAGTTTTTGGGAGGCATAGAAACATGTAAGCTTATTTTGTGCAAGTCTTAGCCCGCTTTTGGGAGACTTGTTTATATCTAATCGTAGTCGACTTCATGCCCTTGTAAGCTTTATGCTTTTGATGTTAGCATGTAGGTGTCGAGCTAGATAGGATAGGATGAATGAGACAACTTAAGCTTAGAGGCGCATTGATCTTTGCTGATTTAGTCGACCTCAGACTTGTTTAATTTTTTGTGAACGAGATTGACTATGAGTCGAACCTGTTTAAACTATTGAAGCTGACCAAGGGTCGAGCTAATTAGAACGAAGTCGATCCTGGGTCGGACTTGTTTTTAGGAGTAAGCTGATTGCGAATCGAGCTAATTAGGACAGACTGACTAAGAGTCGAGTTTGTTAGAACGAAGTTGACTAAGAGTCGGACTTGTTAAATAAACCAAGCTGATTAAGAATCGAGCTAATTAGAACAGACTGACTAAGAGTCGAGTTTGTTAGAACGAAGTCAACTAAGAGTCGGACTTGTTAAATAAACAAAGCTGATTAAGAATCGAGCTTGTTAAAGTTAAGCTGACTGTGAGTCGAGCTTTGTTGGGGTTAGTGTCACACAATGTTTGATCGAATAAACTGCACTTTATTGAAGTAGGGAAACGTTTACATCAATGGAAAGCTAGCACTATGACAAATTTTGATCTTGGGAATTGCCTTAACCTTGAACTGAGCAAAAGACTTGAACCTTCAGAAGTAGTACTTGATGAGGTGAGTAGAGTGCCATGGATGCTTCAACTCTTCGCCATCTGGGTGAGCTATCATGTAAGTTCCTTCCTTGACGACTCGAGTGACGATGTAAGTACCTTCCCAGTTGGGGGATAGTTTATTCTGTTGAGTTCTCCTTCCCGTTGCTTCGATCTTTCTCAACACATGATCTCCTACTTGGAATGATCTTGGCTTGACCCTCTTGTCGTGGTAACTTTTAGTTCGCTGTTTGTAGTTGACCATTCGAAGGTAGGCTGTATCTCGCTTCTCGTCGACTAGATCCAAGTCGATCAATCTGTTGATGTCATTCTGTTCTTGATCAAAGAATGTCACTCTGGCAGTTGGAAATCTTAACTTCAGTGGAGCCGTGGCTTCGACCCATATGTTAGAGCGAATGGGGTTTCCCTGTAGGCCCCAGTGGTGGTTGTGCGAACCGCCCAAAGAGCAAGGGGAGTTCGTCCAACCAGCTTGTTGCGTCGACCTACGAGACTCGTCTTGAGTGCGAGATAGAACAAGTTTATTCTGCCTTGACTTGCCCGTTTCCTTGAGGATAGGCGACGGAAGATTGCCAATGTTTCGATCCCTACCCGATTCATCTCTCGCTTCGAAGGCTCACGGAAGCTGCAGCCGTTGTCAGACACTATTGCTCGAGGAAAACCAAATCGACACCAAATGAAATCATGAATGAAGTTGATGGCGTTTTCCTCTGTGATGTGAGCTAATGGCTTGGCCTCAACCCACTTGGTGAAATAGTCGATGACGACGATCACATACTTGCAATTTCCTCGGGCGGGAGGGAAGGGTCCAATCAAGTCGACACCCCACATATCAAATGGCCAAGCTGCGACCACAGGAGTCTGCTCCGTTGTAGGCGTATGAGGAGGGTTGGCAAACCTTTGACATTGATCACATTGCTGAACAAAGTTGTGAGTGTCAGCTCTCATGTGCGGCCAGTAGTATCCCAAGGTAATCAACTTGTCGGCTAGAGTCCTGGCCCCCGGGTGTCCACCACAAATCCCACTGTGTACTTCATGTATCAATAGGGCGACTTCTTGAGGGTGGATGCACTTTAGCAATGGTCGAGTGTAGGATCTTCTGAACAGATCGCCTCCTTGAATGACGTACCTCGGAGCTTTCTTTTTGATAGCTCGAGCTTTCTTCTCGTCATCAGGCAGCTCGCCACTTTCTAGGTACGCCTTCATTTCTTCAATCCAACACTTCTCATAAACCCAATTTCTTGAAGCGTCTTCTACACATTGAATTTTTATCCTCTCATAAGCTAGATTTTCGAGGAAAAAGATGGGCTCTTCATGTGGCTCATCTGAAGTGGCTAATTTCGAGAGGAGGTCAGCTAGCTCGTTGTCTTCCCATCCAATCCTCTGAATCTCCCAGAATTCCAAATCCTTTATCAGCTCCTTCACCAGGTCGCAGTATTTGATCAGAATGGAACTAAGTACCTCGTACTCGCCTCTAACCTGGTTGACTACCAGTTGGGAGTCACAATAAGCCATGATTTTAGTCGCTCCAAAGCACTTGGCATACTCTATGGCTGCTACCAGGGCTTCATACTCCGCCTGATTGTTGGAGGCATCGAATTTGAACCTTAGTGACTCCTCGTACACGGTCCCCGACTCTGGCTCGATCAAGACAATCCCGGCTCCACTAACATTTTTGGTTGCTGATCCATCCGAGTAGACTTTCCAACAATCGTCGGGTAGAGTGATGGCGGGCTGGGACTCTGGTTCTTTCCCTTTGGTTTTCTCCTTTTCAGCTCGCTGCTCGCTGTCCTCCTTGGTGAACGTAAGCTCGACCAAGAAATCTGCTAGAGCTTGAGCTTTCAACGCTTTTCTAGGTCGATACTCGATGTCAAATTCCGTAAGGGCAATTGACCAATTGAGCAAGCGACCTGAACTCTCCGGCTTGTGCAATATTTTTCTCAAGGGAGCATTTGTAAGAACCACTATAGGGTGAGCCAGGAAATAAGCTCGTAGCTTTCTTGAAGCTACGACTAGAGCATATGCGACCTTCTCAGGGTTGTAGTATCTGCCCTCTACGTCTGATAGGGCCTTGCTAACGTAGTACACCAGTTTTTGATGGCCCCCCTCTTCTCTAACCAAGACTGCTGCCACCGACTTGTCTCCCACAGACAGATACACAAACAAGGTCTCACCAGTGGTCGGGCTGCTCAATAGTGGAGGAGTAGCAAGGTATTCTTTGAGTTGTTGGAACGACGAATGATATTCGGCCGTCCACTCAAAGTTTTTCGTCCCCTTAATGATTTGAAGAAGGGGAGAGATCTTTCAGCCGACTTGGATATAAAGCGACCTAGGGCTGCCACCCTGCCATTGAGTCGCTGCATCTCCTTTATACTTGTAGGCTCCTTCATCTTGACTAGAGCCTTGATCTTCTCCGGGTTAGCTTCTATACCTCTCTGGGATACCATGAATCCCAGGAACTTGCCAGCTGCTACTCCAAAGACGCACTTGCTGGGGTTGAGCTTCATGTCGTTTGCTCTTAAATTGGCGAACGTTTCCTTTAGGTCGACCACGTGACGTCCAGTCTTCATTTTGATGATCATATCGTCGACGTAGGCCTCCATGTTTCGGCCAATTTGTGAGGCAAAGACCTTGTTCACCATGCGTTGGTAAGTCGCCCTTGCATTCTTCAATCCAAATGGCATCATGTTGTAGCAGTAGATGCCTCCAGCTGCTTGAAATGCCATCTTGACTATGTTGTCCTCATGCATCTTAATTTGGTGGTACCCTGAGTAAGCGTCGAGGAAGATGAGGGTGGAGTGACCAGCAATGGAATCAACTAGTTTGTCAATTCTAGGAAGGGGGCAGCTGTCCTTCGGGCAAGCAAGATTCAGAGTGGTGAAGTCGACACACATCCGCCATTTGCCATTTGATTTCTTCACCATGACCACATTGGCCAACCACGTTGTATGAGTGGCCTCCTTGATTATCCCTGCACTCAAAAGTTTCTGTACCTCAACTTTTATGGCCTCCTCCTTATCGCGAGCAAAACTTCTCAATTTTTGGGGTCTAGGCTTTATGGTCGGGTTGACTTCAAGTCTGTGAACGGCGACCTCTTCCTTGATTCCCTTCATGTCTTCTACTCTCCATGCAAAGACATCATTGCTCCCCTTCAGCAGCTCAATGATCTCTGCTCGCTCCTCGGCTGATAGCTGCTTTCCAATTTGAATTTTTTGGTCGGGGTAGGAAGGGTTGGTGACTACTGATTCTAGCTCGTCCACAGCCTCCAGCTCTGGACCATCTCTGAACTGCAGAGTCTCAATGATGATCTCCCTAACTCTTTGTCTCTCCTCGGCCCCAAGGTGTGGAGCTTCCTCAGCTATCATATCATCCAGCTTATCTGCAACCTCGGCGCGGTGGTGGTGGTGGCCCCAGAGTTATTGTCGATACCGGAGGCATAGGTTGCCTATGAGGACTTGGTCGACCATAACTACATCCGAATCGACATTGTGGTTTCGAATGACGTGTCGACTCAAACATGACCTCGTCATTTGAGCGATAGGTCGACTCTTCCACATTGGTGATCGTTGTGATCGGGTAGTTTTGGTGACCGATCGGGACGCCTTCAAGTAACCATCTCGGATCTCGATCTCTAACTCCCTTTTCTTCCTTTCTCTGAGAACATGATCCAGGTAGGCTCGAGCGGTGCCTTGTACACAACCCACTCCAGCAGGTGTAGGAAACTTGACTCGTTGATGGGGGATTGATGCCACCATTCCAAGCGCGACCTGACCTGGAATACCAAGTATAGCAGCGTAATCACTGTTCACATCTATCACAATAAATTGTACCTTCGATACTACCCTGTGGGGGTGCTGGCCAAGGTCGACGTCGAGTTCAATCTGTCCTTTGGCATCAACTCGATGGTTGGTGAAACCTTCCAACCTGCCATCATATCTTTCCAGCTGCTCGTCATTAAGACCCATCTCTTGGAAAGTCTTGTAAAACAAAATATCTTTGCAGGCCCCCGTGTCGACTAAGAGTCTGCTCGTCGTGCATCCGTCTATGAGACCTGGGATGACGAGAACTTGCTCCCTAGCCGCCATATTGGTTGCCAACTCATGGGGGTAGAAGCTGATCACATCATCTCTGACATCCCTCCTTGGAGGCACATGTGGGGCCTTGTTGAGCTGAAAAATTTTATGCTTGATGGCAGTGTTACTGGCTTGTTCTGTGATAACCCCCAAGTTCAATCTAGGTTGCCTTGGTCCTTGTTGTCCACCTGCTGGTTGCTCGCCCCCACCAGCTTGAGGCCTTTTAACATATGCATCGAGCCTTCCCTGGTCGACCATTCTTTGGATGATACGCTTCAATCCCAAGCAATCCTCTGTGAGATGACCTGTGTCTTTGTGGTAATCACAGTACTTGCTGTTGTCCCTTCTGAACTTGTTGCCGGGGTTCATTGGTGCAGGTGGGGCTAGCTCGACCGCATTCATGATTTCAGTTCGACTCACCGTTAGGGGAGTGAAAGCCTCAGGCACCTTTTCTGTCGCCCTTGTTCTATTCTTTCCATTTTTATTGTTTCCTCCACTTTTGTTGGAGTCCTTCTTGTCATCGGCGACCTCCACCTTGGGGCTTTTCCCGTTTTTATTTTCTTTCCTTTCCTCGGCCAGTGCGACGTTATAAACCTTTTCGAACAACTCTAGTCGAGTTGTGACTGTACGAACTGTGAGTTCATAATCCATGTCTGCCGAGGAAATACCATTCCTGAAGCAGTTGATAACTTCCCTGTCAGTGAGATCTTCCTCAATCTTATCCACCATCTCCTTGAACTTGGTGAAGTAGCTCATTGAGCTTTCATTTTTAGCTTGCACCAAGTTACTTAGATCAGTAATTGTCACCTTTCGAGCTCCAGCAGTTGAGAAGCGATCTAGGAACTTTGTCCTGAAACACGTCCAGTTGGAGATGCTACCAGCTGCCAAACCATTGAACTAGGTTAGGGCTGCCCCAGTGAGTGTGCTTATGAGAGCTTTACACATATTGTCGTCCTCATTGGCGACAAAGCACATTGTGGCTTCCAGATGTGCTATATGACTTTTTGCATTGGTTGACCCTGAATACTTCTCTAGAAGGGGCAACCTAAATTCAGCAGGAGGTCGATTGTCTCTCAGTTCCTTGGACAAAGGTTGAAGAGCAAAGTCGATTCGTTCAACCTTTCCAATGTCCTTTTTCTTCTCCTCCTCCCATTGTTCAAACCTCTTTTTCATCAACAGCCATTCCCTAGCGTCGGGTCTGTCATCTCCTGCGGGGGGAACGACATTCGACCTTTGACCTTCACTCCTGGGGGGAGTTACCTGCCTACTCCTCCTGTCTCGATGAGAATGAGCCTTTTCTGATCGAACTGGAGACCTATGCCTGTCATTCCTTTGGGGCGACCTGCGCCTCTCATCCCTCGATGGCGACCTGCGCCTATTATCTCAGTGGCGACCTACGCCTTTCTTCTCTTATGGGCGACTGCGCCCATTCACATCCTGTGAGATCCTGATCTTTGTGTCCAGGCAGGGGAACCACGTCGGCTTCTATTGGCCTCTAGATGCGTCCTCAAATCTGATTGAGCCTCCTGCTCCCTATTCCTGGTGAGGCTAGCCCTTAAGTCATTACTCGGCACATGAATGAGAGTTGGAGGTCGTTGAACTATCCTGTCTTCGCCGTTCTGTCCCACACCCTCATTAGGCCTAGCACTCCTGGCCTGCTGCCTGTTGGAGACTTGAGAGGGAGCCACCCTTTCTGAACGTATATCCGCCTTCTCAGCCTCCTCAATAGCCAGTAACTCGGCCAGAATGCAGGCTCGCTCAATAGCATTTCCTTTCTACTCAATGGGTTGGATGAGGGACCTGCCCTATTTTCAACATTCACATGAGCGGTTGGACGCTTAGGGAGGTGGAGCTCCTTGTCCCTCCATGTGTCTTTTCCCTCTTCTTGTATGCTGCAATCTCGCCATTCAGCAATCAACACCGGTAGAGCGTGTTGTTTCTACCATGAGGGCGATTTGGTGGGGGAGGAGGTAGATTTGTGTTTTCAGCATTTGCGTTGGTATCTGCGTTGGTGTTGGCATTCACCCCATTGAGTTCATCAGATGCCTCTGTCACATGCCCGTCTGGGGTTACCATTGTTGTAGGTTGATGAAATTTTCGAGGTCAAGCTAAAACACGATTTTCCGGCAATGAAACCAATCTGATGCCGCAAGAAAAGTGCTTATCAATCTTCCTCCACGTGGCAGGACTGATCACCTGGCTCCTTGACCTGAAATCAGAACCCACGACTAGCCGGATGTGTCTCCGGCTTAGACCCTCGGGCGTGAGAGTAAGTATATGTTTCGGAGAGCAAATATTGTAAATGAACAGTTGAATTCAAATAACAAAATTGCAGTTACCTTTGCCTCGTTGGTAGTGATGAAGTATTTATAGGTAATGACGTTGTATATTTGGTGGTGCTGTATGAGCTCCGAGATTCTAGGGCAGTTATCAGTAATGTGAACGTGCCTATAACGGTCCCTGATTTATAGGGATGTGGTTATGGAAAGGTTTGACTCACGTGCGTCCACATCTGTTAGGTCGACACTTGAGGATTAGGTCGAGGTCGCCATTTGAGGAATGGTCGACCTGGCGGCAGAGTAGAGCATGGTTCGTACCCGAAGTATAGTATGGATCATTGGTTCGGATTAAGCTGGGTCGGGACCTTGTAGGTCGGACAATGAGCTTAGATCGACAGATGCGGTTACTGGGCCTTGGGCCTTATGGTGATTGGGCTAGCCTCGTTAAGAATGTGAATGCCAAGGTTGTCTGTGTTTGGGCTTTACTTGCTTGGCCCAGCTCGACACTTTTGATATGTTCAAGAGTATTTTTTGAAAAAAAAAATCCTATCAAAATTGAGAATGTAAAGTGATTGGAAAGGAAAGATATTAGGTATGAAAACGATACAAAATTGAGAACGTAAAGTGATTGGAAAGGAAAGATATAAGGTATGAAAACGATACATACCTGAATACTGAGGGAGTGAAGGCGCGTAGACAATGACGGTGCTTTATCACGGGAAGTGATTATGATACGAAGGGTTTTGAGTTTTTATAAAATGTTTATACGTTCCTCTATCTATTTGTGTGTGGGATTCTAAATCTCTTCAGATTATATGGAATATGGAAATTAGTTTGAAGTGACGGGACCTTATGAAATTATTTAGACAAAGAAAAGGAACACGTCTGTGGTGCACATAACAAGACCGGCTGTGTCTGTGTGACCTAGACATGTCCAAATAGAATCGGAAATCGATAAAATCGGCGGGTAGAATCGGAATCGGGAACTGGCGAGAATCGGGAACCGTCGAAATCGGAAACCGAACGTAACCGGAAATCGGATTGAAACGGTTCGAATACGAATCCACCATATTGGGAACCGAGGAACCGGCGAAACCGGGAACCGAAAACCGACGATTGATCAAGGTAAGTTAAATGTAATATTTAGCATTTATTTAGTATTTGTACTTGTAGTGTAGTGTTGTTTTATTTAAATTAGACTAGAATTGTAATATGAGTAAGTTTTGGGAGAAACCAGTTTCTCCATAAATTATAAAAAGTCCAATTTTTTTCAACTTGCAAATATTTGACGAATATAAGATCAGTTTAAAAAAACAGGACTTTTTATAACTTAGGGAAAAACTAGTTTCCCCCAAAATATTGTGTTGTAATATTTAGCGTCTTTACTGTCTAAAGAGGTTTGGATTTAAAAAAAAAATTAGATGGTGATGGAACCGGTGGAACCATTGGAACCGGAATCGGAACCGGCGGATAGAACCGGAAACCGAGAACCGGATTAATATGGTTCGAATACGATTCCGGCTATTTGAAAATCGGGAACCGGCGATTCTAAAACCGAAAACCGAAATCGAAACCGTTTGAACATGTCTAGTGTGACCTCTTTACTTTACTTTGATGATGTGGGGAGCTCAAAATCTTAAAGAGTGACCCAACCCACCACTCTTTCCCATATATTTTTCATGAAATATATGGAGATGCAATGCACATGCACATTATTTGTTCTATAATCAATTTAGATTAAAAAATATTCTCATTATTTTTATTTTTTATTTTTTTGACAATTTATACTCTCATTATTTAAAAAAAAACATTTATTTTCTTGGTAACAATCTTATAGAAATGAACATTCACCTTGTAACTATATAATTGAAATCTTTGAACTACACAAGAATGAAAAGTGAACACAGCTCATGTTGAACATGCTCCTACGAGTTGCAGCAAGTATGCCATATTATTAGGAATATAATATAATATCATTATCTTATATTCAAAGTATATATTGTTATATATTAGATTAGGAAATACAATCCTTGTATTAGATTAGGAAACACAATCTTTGTATTAGATTAGAAACCTTCTCCTTCTAGGAATTAGAAACCTTCTCATTCTAGGAGATTACCTCCTCATTGTAACCCTATAAATATGTATCTCTAGCATCATAATCAATTGAGTCATTCAATTCAATTATTCTCTTCCATGTTTTGATTGGCTCCGTCTCTCTCCCTTTATTCTAATATGGTATCAGAGCTTTTCGATCCAAACTCTCCGGCCCCACCTCTTTCACTATAAAAACGATGATCGAGTGTCGTTCACTCTAAAAACGGAGATTGAAGAAAAAGAAGATATGTGCGAGCACAAATTGTGCACATAATTGAAGAAAGAAGACCTGATGTGGATGACTCTTCAGATATTGGAACAAATTTTTGTTGTTGTTGAAAAAAAAAAAAAAAGGACGAACCCGAGGTTGCTTGAACTGCAACACGAAAAAGGAAGAACTTGGCGCAGATGTTGCATGTCGAAGTGAAAGATTTTTTTTTTTAAAAACGTTTTAATTTTTATTTGGCAAGTTGGGTATCTACGTTGTAGATCCTCCAACTTGAGGGGGGGAGTTGGAAAATATGGTGGAGCGAGATGGATCGGACCGAGTGAAACGGATCTAGACCGATGGAGCGGACCGAGTTTGCAAGAAAATACTTGTTTCCTAATGTTAGCTTTATATTTTAGGAAGACTCCTTAATTAAGTAGGAAAGTAGAATATGTAGCTAGAATAAGAATCCTAGTCAAAGAAGAATTATTGTGTATACATAAGATTGTATCTCCTATTAGAATTAGGACTCTAAAATTAGTATAAATAGGTGTTTTGGACAATTGTAAAAGAGGAGAGTGAAATAATATAGAAATTATAATCCTACTCCTCTCCACATTTTAATATGGTATCAGAGCTAAGATCCCTAGCGGCAAAGCCCTAAGCCGCCCCAAACCACATCACCATCATAGTTCCTTTGCCATTCACTTGCGATTCTGAGAACCTGAGTGCCCTTGCTTTCTTTTTCTGTTCTTCCGCTGAATCAATAATAGTACTAGAAACTGGTGCAAACCTAGCATGCCTAGCCTTCTTCTAATCCTCATCACTAGGCACAGACTGTGTTGTTCCAAATCTTTCTGCTCTAGCCTTCCATCACCAATATGAGTGCCTTTGCCGTGAACCATGACCAGAATGGTAAAACAGAAGCAATCTCCCGGTTGACAGCCATCCACCAATAAACCTTACGACCCAATTTTTTTCTTTTGTAATTAAACCCCCCTCGGCTCAAATTTTTCCCCTTCGAATTTTTTTTTTCTTTCTTAAAATTTTTTATCTTTAATGTCTCCTCCATGATTACCCAATTCGCTTCCGCAACGAATTCCTAAAACCTAGGGTTCCGATTGTTGCTTTATCCCTTTGATTATACCAACTTCACTATCCCTTGAAAAAAAAATAATAAAAAAAAAAATTGAGTGTCGTTCACTATAAAAACATTGATTGAGTGTCGTTCACTATAAAAACGATAATCGAGTGTCGTCCACTATAAAAACGATAATCGAGTGTCGTTCACTATAAAAACGATGATTGAGTGTCGTCCACTATAAAAACGATGATTGAGTGTCGTTCACTATAAAAACGATAATCGAGTGTCGTCCACTATAAAAACGATAATCGAGTGTCGTCCACTATAAAAACGATGATTGAGTGTCGTTCACTATAAAACGATAATCGAGTGTCGTCCACTATAAAAACGATAATCGAGTGTCGTCCACTATAAAAACGATGATTGAGTGTCGTTCACTATAAAAACGATGATCGAGTGTCGTTCACTCTAAAAACGGAGATTGAAGAAAAGAAGATATGTGCGAGCACAAATTGTGCACAGAATTGAAGAAAGAAGACCTGATGTGGATAACTCTTCAGATATTGGAACAAATTTTTGTTGTTGTTGAAAAAAAAAAAAAAAAAAAAAAAAAAGGACGAACCCGAGGTTGCTTGAACCGCAACACGAAAAAGGAAGAACTTGGCGCGAGATGTTGCATGTCGAAGTGAAAGAATTTTTTTTTAAAAAACGTTTTAATTTTTATTTGGCAAGTTGGGTATCTACGTTGTAGATCCTCCAACTTGAGGGGGATTGGAGAATATGGTGGAGCGAGATGGATCAAACCGAGTGAAACGGATCTAGACCGATGGAGCGGACCGAGTTTGCAAGAAAATACTTGTTTCCTAATGTTAGCTTTGTATTTTAGGAAGACTCCTTAATTAAGTAGGAAAGTAGAATATGTAGCTAGAATAAGAATCCTAGTCAAAGAAGAATTATTGTGTATACATAGGATTGTATCTCCTATTAAAATTAGGACTCTAAAATTAGTATAAATAGGTGTTTTGGACAATTGTAAAAGATGAGAGTGAAATAATATAGAAATTATAATCCTACTCCTCTCCACATTTTAACATGGTATCGTAGCTAAGATCCCTAGCGGCAAAACCCTAAGCCGCCCCAAACCACATCACCATCATAGTTCCTTTGCCATTCACTTGCGATTCTGAGAACCTGAGTGCCCTTGCTTTCTTTTTCTGTTCTTCCGCTGAATCAATAATAGTACTAGAAACTGGTGCAAACCTAGCATGCCTAGCCTTCTTCTAATCCTCATCACAAGGCACAGATCGTGTTGTTCCAAATCTTCTGCTCTAGCCTTCCATCACCAATATGAGTGCCTTTGCCGTGAACCATGACCGTAATGGTAAAACAGAAGCAATCTCCCGGTTGACAGCCATCCACCAATAAACCTTACGACCCAATTTTTTTCTTTTGTAATTAAACCCCCCTCGGCTCAAATTTTTCCCCTTCGAATTTTTTTTCTTTCTTAAAATTTTTTATCTTTAATGTCTCCTCCATGATTACCCAATTCGCTTCCGCAACGAATTCCTAAAACCTAGGGTTCCGATTGTTGCTTTATCCCTTTGATTATACCAACTTCACTATCCCTTGACAAACAAAAAAAAAAAAAATTGAGTGTCGTTCACTATAAAAACATTGATTGAGTGTCGTTCACTATAAAAAACGATAATCGAGTGTCGTCCACTATAAAAACGATAATCGAGTGTCGTTCACTATAAAAACGATGATTGAGTGTCGTCCACTATAAAAACGATGATTGAGTGTCGTTCACTATAAAAACGATAATCGAGTGTCGTCCACTATAAAAACGATAATCGAGTGTCGTCCACTATAAAAACGATGATTGAGTGTCGTTCACTATAAAAACGATAATCGAGTGTCGTCCACTATAAAAACGATAATCGAGTGTCGTCCACTATAAAAACGATGATTGAGTGTCGTTCACTATAAAAACGATGATCGAGTGTCGTTCACTCTAAAAACGGAGATTGAAGAAAAAGAAGATATGTGCGAGCACAAATTGTGCACATAATTGAAGAAAGAAGACCTGATGTGGATGACTCTTCAGATATTGGAACAAATTTTTGTTGTTGTTGAAAAAAAAAAAGACGAACCCGAGGTTGCTTGAACTGCAACACGAAAAAGGAAGAACTTGGCGCAGATGTTGCATGTCGAAGTGAAAGAATTTTTTTTTAAAAACGTTTTAATTTTTATTTGGCAAGTTGGGTATCTACGTTGTAGATCCTCCAACTTGAGGGGGGGAGTTGGAGAATATGGTGGAGCGAGATGGATCGGACCGAGTGAAACGGATCTAGACCGATGGAGCGGACCGAGTTTGCAAGAAAATACTTGTTTCCTAATGTTAGCTTTATATTTTAGGAAGACTCCTTAATTAAGTAGGAAAGTAGAATATGTAGCTAGAATAAGAATCCTAGTCAAAGAAGAATTATTGTGTATACATAAGATTGTATCTCCTATTAGAATTAGGACTCTAAAATTAGTATAAATAGGTGTTTTGGACAATTGTAAAAGAGGAGAGTGAAATAATATAGAAATTATAATCCTACTCCTCTCCACATTCTAACATGGTATCAGAGCTAAGATCCCTAGCGGCAAAACCCTAAGCCGCCCCAAACCACATCACCATCATAGTTCCTTTGCCATTCACTTGCGATTCTGAGAACCTGAGTGCCCTTGCTTTCTTTTTCTGTTCTTCCGCTGAATCAATAATAGTACTAGAAACTGGTGCAAACCTAGCATGCCTAGCCTTCTTCTAATTCTCATCACTAGGCACAGACTGTGTTGTTCCAAATCTTTCGCTCTAGCCTTCCATCACCAATATGAGTGCCTTTGTCGTGAACCATGACCAGAATGGTAAAACAGAAGCAATCTCCCGGTTGACAGCCATCCACCAATAAACCTTACGACCCAATTTTTTTCTTTTGTAATTAAACCCCCCTCGACTCAAATTTTTCCCCTTCGATTTTTTTTTCTTTCTTAAAATTTTTTATCTTTAATGTCTCCTCCATGATTACCCAATTCGCTTCTGCAACGAATTCCTAAAACCTAGGGTTCCGATTGTTGCTTTATCCCTTTGATTATACCAACTTCACTATCCCTTGAAAATAAAAAAAAAAAAATTGAGTGTCGTTCACTATAAAAACATTGATTGAGTGTCGTTCACTATAAAAACGATAATCGAGTGTCGTCCACTATAAAAACGATAATCGAGTGTCGTTCACTATAAAAACGATGATTGAGTGTCGTCCACTATAAAAACGATGATTGAGTGTCGTTCACTATAAAAACGATAATCGAGTGTCGTCCACTATAAAAACGATAATCGAGTGTCGTCCACTATAAAAACGATGATTGAGTGTCGTTCACTATAAAAACGATAATCGAGTGTCGTCCACTATAAAAACGATAATCGAGTGTCGTCCACTATAAAAACGATGATTGAGTGTCGTTCACTATAAAAACGATGATCGAGTGTCGTTCACTCTAAAAACGGAGATTGAAGAAAAAGAAGATATGTGCGAGCACAAATTGTGCACATAATTGAAGAAAGAAGACCTGATGTGGATGACTCTTCAGATATTGGAACAAATTTTTGTTGTTGTTGAACAAAAAAAAACAAAAAAAAGGACGAACCCGAGGTTGCTTGAACTGCAACACGAAAAAGGAAGAACTTGGCGCAGATGTTGCATGTCGAAGTGAAAGAATTTTTTTTTAAAAAACGTTTTAATTTTTATTTGGCAAGTTGGGTATCTACGTTGTAGATCCTCCAACTTGAGGGGGGGAGTTGGAGAATATGGTGGAGCGAGATGGATCGGACCGAGTGAAACGGATCTAGACCGATGGAGCGGACCGAGTTTGCAAGAAAATACTTGTTTCCTAATGTTAGCTTTATATTTTAGGAAGACTCCTTAATTAAGTAGGAAAGTAGAATATGTAGCTAGAATAAGAATCCTAGTCAAAGAAGAATTATTGTGTATACATAAGATTGTATCTCCTATTAGAATTAGGACTCTAAAATTAGTATAAATAGGTGTTTTGGACAATTGTAAAAGAGGAGAGTGAAATAATATAGAAATTATAATCCTACTCCTCTCCACATTTTAATATGGTATCAGAGCTAAGATCCCTAGCGGCAAAGCCCTAAGCCGCCCCAAACCACATCACCATCATAGTTCCTTTGCCATTCACTTGCGATTCTGAGAACCTGAGTGCCCTTGCTTTCTTTTTCTGTTCTTCCGCTGAATCAATAATAGTACTAGAAACTGGTGCAAACCTAGCATGCCTAGCCTTCTTCTAATCCTCATCACTAGGCACAGACTGTGTTGTTCCAAATCTTTCTGCTCTAGCCTTCCATCACCAATATGAGTGCCTTTGCCGTGAACCATGACCAGAATGGTAAAACAGAAGCAATCTCCCGGTTGATAGCCATCCACCAATAAACCTTACGACCCAATTTTTTTCTTTTGTAATTAAACCCCCCTCGGCTCAAATTTTTCCCCTTCGAATTTTTTTTTTCTTTCTTAAAATTTTTTATCTTTAATGTCTCCTCCATGATTACCCAATTCGCTTCCGCAACGAATTCCTAAAACCTAGGGTTCCGATTGTTGCTTTATCCCTTTGATTATACCAACTTCACTATCCCTTGAAAAAAAAAAAAAAAATTGAGTGTCGTTCACTATAAAAACATTGATTGAGTGTCGTTCACTATAAAAACGATAATCGAGTGTCGTCCACTATAAAAACGATAATCGAGTGTCGTTCACTATAAAAACGATGATTGAGTGTCGTCCACTATAAAAACGATGATTGAGTGTCGTTCACTATAAAAACGATAATCGAGTGTCGTCCACTATAAAAACGATAATCGAGTGTCGTCCACTATAAAAACGATGATTGAGTGTCGTTCACTATAAAAACGATAATCGAGTGTCGTCCACTATAAAAACGATAATCGAGTGTCGTCCACTATAAAAACGATGATTGAGTGTCGTTCACTATAAAAACGATGATCGAGTGTCGTTCACTCTAAAAACGGAGATTGAAGAAAAAGAAGATATGTGCGAGCACAAATTGTGCACATAATTGAAGAAAGAAGACCTGATGTGGATGACTCTTCAGATATTGGAACAAATTTTTGTTGTTGTTGAAAAAAAAAAAAAGACGAACCCGAGGTTGCTTGAACTGCAACACGAAAAAGGAAGAACTTGGCGCAGATGTTGCATGTCGAAGTGAAAGAATTTTTTTTAAAATGTTTTAATTTTTATTTGGCAAGTTGGGTATCTACGTTGTAGATCCTCCAACTTGAGGGGGGGAGTTGGAGAATATGGTGGAGCGAGATGGATCGGACCGAGTGAAACGGATCTAGACCGATGGAGCGGACCGAGTTTGCAAGAAAATACTTGTTTCCTAATGTTAGCTTTATATTTTAGGAAGACTCCTTAATTAAGTAGGAAAGTAGAATATGTAGCTAGAATAAGAATCCTAGTCAAAGAAGAATTATTGTGTATACATAAGATTGTATCTCCTATTAGAATTAGGACTCTAAAATTAGTATAAATAGGTGTTTTGGACAATTGTAAAAGAGGAGAGTGAAATAATATAGAAATTATAATCCTACTCCTCTCCACATTTTAATATGGTATCAGAGCTAAGATCCCTAGCGGCAAAGCCCTAAGCCGCCCCAAACCACATCACCATCATAGTTCCTTTGCCATTCACTTGCGATTCTGAGAACCTGAGTGCCCTTGCTTTCTTTTTCTGTTCTTCCGCTGAATCAATAATAGTACTAGAAACTGGTGCAAACCTAGCATGCCTAGCCTTCTTCTAATCCTCATCACTAGGCACAGACTGTGTTGTTCCAAATCTTTCTGCTCTAGCCTTCCATCACCAATATGAGTGCCTTTGCCGTGAACCATGACCAGAATGGTAAAACAGAAGCAATCTCCCGGTTGACAGCCATCCACCAATAAACCTTACGACCCAATTTTTTTCTTTTGTAATTAAACCCCCCTCGGCTCAAATTTTTCCCCTTCGAATTTTTTTTTTCTTTCTTAAAATTTTTTATCTTTAATGTCTCCTCCATGATTACCCAATTCGCTTCCGCAACGAATTCCTAAAACCTAGGGTTCCGATTGTTGCTTTATCCCTTTGATTATACCAACTTCACTATCCCTTGAAAAAAAAAAAATTGAGTGTCGTTCACTATAAAAACATTGATTGAGTGTCGTTCACTATAAAAACGATAATCGAGTGTCGTCCACTATAAAAACGATAATCGAGTGTCGTTCACTATAAAAACGATGATTGAGTGTCGTCCACTATAAAAACGATGATTGAATGTCGTTCACTATAAAAACGATAATCGAGTGTCGTCCACTATAAAAACGATAATCGAGTGTCGTCCACTATAAAAACGATGATTGAGTGTCGTTCACTATAAAAACGATAATCGAGTGTCGTCCACTATAAAAACGATAATCGAGTGTCGTCCACTATAAAAACGATGATTGATTGTCGTTCACTATAAAAACGATGATCGAGTGTCGTTCACTCTAAAAATGGAGATTGAAGAAAAAGAAGATATGTGCGAGCACAAATTGTGCACATAATTGAAGAAAGAAGACCTGATGTGGATGACTCTTCAGATATTGGAACAAATTTTTGTTGTTGTTGAAAAAAAAAAAGACGAACCCGAGGTTGCTTGAACTGCAACACGAAAAAGGAAGAACTTGGCGCAGATGTTGCATGTCGAAGTGAAAGAATTTTTTTTTTTAAAAACGTTTTAATTTTTATTTGGCAAGTTGGGTATCTACGTTGTAGATCCTCCAACTTGAGGGGGGGAGTTGGAGAATATGGTGGAGCGAGATGGATCGGACCGAGTGAAACGGATCTAGACCGATGGAGCGGACCGAGTTTGCAAGAAAATACTTGTTTCCTAATGTTAGCTTTATATTTTAGGAAGACTCCTTAATTAAGTAGGAAAGTAGAATATGTAGCTAGAATAAGAATCCTAGTCAAAGAAGAATTATTGTGTATACATAAGATTGTATCTCCTATTAGAATTAGGACTCTAAAATTAGTATAAATAGGTGTTTTGGACAATTGTAAAAGAGGAGAGTGAAATAATATAGAAATTATAATCCTACTCCTCTCCACATTTTAACACATATTGACCTGTGTTGATATTGAATGAACGAGATGAATTACGACTTCAGTAGAACCACAATACCAAATTCGTCTCAATCACTAAACAATAAAATTGGGGGATCGACAATATACGTTGAACCGCTGTAGAATCTGCCCAACAGGTCTGGTAATGATATGCCCGGGACTTGATAACCTATTTCCAAGACCCTGAAAAATGGATCTTTGAACAGTATAAACCAAGATACGAACATGGGCTTGCCCGAGTTCGGCCCAAAAGGATTGGGTCATAAACATAATCCAATACACAAGTGTCAGGGCCGAGGAACACCTTCCTCGTATGCCGAGGAGCATACCTCGGCCTTACGTCAGCAACGTGCTCTTCATACTTGGCTCGTCATACTCCGAGATACCAAAAATGACGAGGAGAGAAAAGTTCTTATCCAAATGACGAGGAGACAGAATCATTTACCCCGGCATATCCACATGTCGGCCAACCATCAAATGACGAGGAAGCATAATCATTCACCTCGGCTTATTCATAAATGCCGAGATAAGACATCCATGCTCCTCGGCGTTCCGGCTAGCAGATCATATAATCCTATTCAAACAAGGATTCAACAGTTATTATCCAATCAGGATTGTAACCACCTACACCAATTCAAGTCAAACAATGACTCCTTAACAGATATAATTCTCTTAGGATTATGTCTTATCTCTTTACAAGTTCACTTCAACATGGATTCTATCAATCCATCCCTATAAATACAAACCCTATGGCTCATTATTTGGTACGTTACTTTTTACAATACAGAAACTCTGTCAATTTAGTTTCTTACATACAAATCGTGAACTTACTCTCACGCCGGAGTGCCTTTAGTCGGACTCGTCCCGGCTTAGTTTACGTGTTTTCTCTTATTTTCAGGCCTTGCAATCTCCGGAGCATCCGAACGCTTGGATTTGGGCTGATTTGACGATTTTGACATCATCAATTGGTTCAATTGCCGGGAAATCGATTCAAACGCCCTTTGTTTGGCCTGGAAAAATCTCGCTGAAAGCTAGTTTGTTTGCCGGAAATTTTCTAGATTTGATCGGAAATTTCTGTTTCGTTTTAGCTTTGATCTTGATTCGCCGGAAAATTTCTTTCCGTTCCCGCTCTGTACCAATTTCGGCCGGAATTTGCAGCTTTTAACGTCTGAAGCAGATTTTTGGCCGAAATTTTTGAGTTGGAAAAATCGTAATTTGCAATTTATTGTTTGCGGTCAATATTTGCCCTAAATTTGGCTGGAAATTTGGGTCTATTGGAAATTCGCGTTTTTGTTAATTTGTTGTTGATTAGCAATGGACGGATAATTTACCAGTGTTACAGCTGAGGAGCAAACCCAAGTGAATGGGGTTAACCAGAATGCCGAGGAACTACCTCCTCCACCTCCTCCTCTACCTCAGACAGACGCCCCTCCTCCCCTCGCCATGACTCTTCGTTCCAAGGGTCAGGCGAATGCCGAGGGAGAGGGAGCTAACCTTCCTCGTCCTACTCGTCCTCGTCAGAAACGAGCAGGGAGGAAGACGACCAAGAAGGCCGATGACGGCCAAGAGGAAGCTACTCAGACCGTGGACCGGCGTACTTTGCTGCATAGGCAAATGGAGACGTTGCAAAGGATGTATGAGACACAAGCTGCCCTTTTGCAATTAGATCCTGATAATTCCATGGCTGAGTTCATGCTGCCGTCTATGGGAAACTCTCGTGGCAGGGAGCAAGGTGAGCGACGAGGTGAGCGACGAGGTCCTCCCCTCGAACCAGCTGAACCACCAAAGCAAGCCCTCCGAGAGCCTACCCGTCCTCGGCATGACCATAAGAAGAAGGATCAAGTAGTTGACTTGAGAAGCCAATTAACTCCCAGGGAAGAGGAAGTGAACTCACGTGACCTGAGAACAAGACTTAGTCTCTCCAAGCGTATGTCACCCCCTCATCTCGTCATGGCATCTCGGCGTCCCAGGTCTCCTCGACCACGTCCACCTCGTCCTGATTCTCCTCGTCCCCGTGCTCGTGAATTTGCCCGGCCAAGGACACCTGAACCGTACAGAATGATACTTGGTGGCCAAGAGTTGGAACCAAGACGGGACAAGGTACCATCCAAACGTGACAGCCACCGACACGACGTGGAGCACAGTAGGGTGAATGGACGCCCCAAGGATAAATCAACCCGTACCTCCCAACGAAGCACCCGCTCAAGCAGTGATAAAGGTGTGGAAACCAAACAATGGGAACTATTGAAACAGAGACTTGATGACATGGAGATGGGAAAGAAATTTGATGATGATGACTTTGACTGGGCAACTCGTCCGTTCTCCTTGAGGATAACAGCTGCACCACCTAATCCTCATTTTAAGGTCCCGAATTTCGAAAAATACAACGGAACCACTGACGCAAAGGACCATGTGCAAAGTTTTGAACAAACCATGAACCTCCTCACTGTAGCTGATGACATGCTTTGCAAAGCTTTCGCGAGCACCTTCTTCGGAACAGCCTTGACCTGGTTCCGTGAGATGAAAAAAGGTTGCATCGATAGCTGGAGAGGCATGAGGAGAATGTTCTTGAATCACTTTGCCACAGATGGAAGGAGGAAGATGAGAATGACCGACCTTGCCAATATCGAGCAAGGAAAGGGAGAAACTACCCTCAGTTACTACAATCGTTTCCAAAAAATGGCAGACCAGGTGGAAGAGAGCCTCACTGACAGGGAGGTCATTGTTTGTTTCAACTCTGGATTGAAATCTGGTCCACTCATCTATGAACTCTCCGCCCGGGAACCTAAGTCCAAGTCCGAATTATACCATGTAGCATACGCCATTGCAATGGCCGAGGACAAGAGCAAGAAAAGGGGATCCGACAAGGAGGAACCAGAGGCGACGGGCACTCGCCAGAATGATAAAGGAAATGGCAAGGGATCCAAGGGGAAGAACAGAACAAGAAGCACAGAAAAACCTGAAGTGTTCACCCCTCTGACCAAGCCCATCTCAGAAATCATGCAACTAGTAAATCTTCCACCTCCTCGTCCGCTGAGTGATAAACCAAAGTACCCTCGTGACACTTCCAAATACTGTGATTTCCACAAGGACAACGGGCACACCACTGATGGCTGTTAGGCCCTCAAGAAAATAATCCAACGATGGGTTGACGAGGGGAAACTAGATCGCTATGTCATGAAGAAAGACAACAAGCGAAAGCGGAAGGAAGAGGAAAGGGAAGATGACGATAAAAGTGAAGACGGAGAACGTAGGCCTCCTAGAGCCAAATTACACGTGATCCGTGAAGAAGTGACTTCTACCAGAAAGCTGAGGGACCAGATCCATGAACTAAGCAAGGTGTACCACGTGCCTGCTTGGATTCATAAGGCGGAAGAGGTCATCAGTTTTTCTCCCAACGAACTGGCAGGGAGCCATGCTGCCCGTGAAC
Organism: Adenophora triphylla var. japonica; assembly: GCA_022495995.1. Classification (NCBI taxonomy): domain Eukaryota; kingdom Viridiplantae; phylum Streptophyta; class Magnoliopsida; order Asterales; family Campanulaceae; genus Adenophora; species Adenophora triphylla. The sequence goes on along the minus strand of JAFEMH010006219.1, from coordinate 59,301 downwards.
AACCCTTGGTGATAAAGGGTCGGATTGATAATGTGGAATCGGAAAGATTACTTGTGGACACGGGGGCCTCCCGTGACATTCTGTACTATTCCGCTTTCCAACAGATGGGATTGAAAGACACTATGCTGGAACCGTATCATGGTAGGCTGGAAGGATTCACCAACCACAAAGTTGGAGCTAAGGGAACTGTGGAACTGGAACTTGAAGTCGGTGAACACCCCTTCCGAGCCAAAGCTACTGTCAATTTTGTAGTCATGGATTTGACTAGTGACTATCATGCAATCATAGGCATACCAAGTCAAGCTAAACTTGGGATGGTAGCCTCCCTTCCTCACCAACGAGTTAAATTTCCCACTCGTGCTGGAATTGGATGTGTGAGGGCGACCCCCAAAGACTTCTTAGAGCATGTCGTCAAGAGTCGGAAAAAATCTAAAAGCGTGGAGATAGATACCCCCGAGGAAAACATCAAGATCTCTAAATCTCAAAAAACCACCGAAACTAGCTCCAGAATGAGCTATATCCTTGAGGTACTTGATGATGAGGAAGAGCCTATGGTCCTAGAAATTGCAGATGACCAAGGCACAATCCCACCTGTATCTGAGGAAATACCTATGGTCCAAGAAATTGCAGATGGCCAAGGTATAGTTTCGTCCGTCTCCGAGGAAGACTCCATTCTCATCAACGGCCAGAACTCAGGGGCCAACCAAGACTTGGGGAAGGTCGATCTTCCCGACGTTGATAGACTTATGGAGGAAGAAGGCCTCAATGTGAACGACAATGAAGGAAGGAGAATTAGAGAAATCATTATCGAGTCTCTGAAATTTCGAGACGGTCCTGAAATGAAGCCTGTAGATGAGCTGGAAGAGGTAGTCATCAATCCTGACTATCCTGAACAAAAAATCAAACTCGGGGGCCAACTATCTCCAGAAGAGAAAGAAAGAATCATCTCCCTCTTGAAAAACAGTCTCGACGTCTTTGCTTGGAGAGTCGAAGACATGAGAGGGATCAATGAAGAAGTAGCCCTCCACCGCCTGGAAGTCGATCCTTTGGCGAAGACTATCTCCCAGACAAGGAGAAACTTTGCAAGGGACAAGGAGGAAGCTATTAAAGAAGAGGTGCAGAAGTTACTTAGCGCCGAAATTATACGTGAAGTCAAATACCCCGTTTGGTTGGCTAATGTTGTAATGGTGAAGAAGCAAAATGGGAAGTGGCGCATGTGTATAGACTTCACTGATCTGAACAAGGCTTGCCCCAAGGATAGCTATCCTCTCCCCAGAATTGACAAGTTGGTCGACTCCATTGCTGGACACCAGACACTCAGTTTCCTAGACGCCTACTCAGGCTACCATCAAATCAAAATGGCGGAGGAGGAAATTGAAAAGACGGCCTTCCAAACACCTGGAGGAAACTACTGTTACATCATGATGCCTTTTGGGCTCAAGAATGCGGGTGCCACGTACCAACGGATGGTGAATCGAGTATTTGGTGCGCAAATAGGTCGCAACATGGAGGCCTATATCGATGACATGGTCATAAAGACCAAGGAGGGCAGTCACGCTCCTGACCTGGAAGAATCAATTAACAACCTCCGAGCTAATAACATGAAGCTGAATCCAAGCAAGTGCGTATTTGGAGTGACGGCGGGAAAGTTCCTAGGCTTCATGGTATCTCAAAGGGGAATAGAGGCCAACCCTGAAAAAATTAATGCGCTCATTGACATGAAGGAACCTACCACCATCAAGGAGGTCCAGAGACTAAATGAAAGAATAGCGGCACTTGGAAGATTCATCGGCAAATCCGCCGAAAAGTCACTGCCCTTCTTCAAGGTACTGAAGGGCACCAAGAGCTTTTCCTGGACTCCAGAATGCTCTGAAGCATTCCTCCGGTTGAAGGAGTACTTGGGTTCCCCTCCCTTGCTCAGCAGTCCGACTACCGGCGAGACACTATATGTCTTCCTAGCTGCCACTGATCACGCTGTCGCAGCTGTTCTAGTTCGGAATGACGAAGGAATTCAGAAGCCCGTCTACTATGTCTCTAAGGCATTGTCTGACGTGGAGAGCAGATACTTCAACGTAGAGAAGATAGCATATGCACTAGTCATTGCCTCAAGGAAACTGCGTGCTTATTTTTCTGCACATCCTATCACCGTGCACACGAATGAACCACTGAAGAAGATATTACATAAGTTGGACGGCTCCGGACGTCTCCTTAATTGGTCCATCGCTCTTACCGAGTTTGATATCACCTACCAACCAAGGAAGACCCTCCTGGCACAGCCTTTGGTTGACTTCATGGTTGAGACTGCCTTCATGGGTGAGCACCTCCCCACTTCCCGCAAGCAAAATGCTACGGAAGAAGAAAAGTCTCCCATCGAACTCCCATCCAACTGTTGGATCCTATATACGGACGGATCAGCTACAAAAGAAAGAAGCGGAGCTGGAGTTGTACTGGCAAGCCCGGAAGGAGAGTACACTATGCAAGACGCCATCCGTTTCAAATTCCCTGCCTCCAACAATCAAGCGGAATATGAAGCTCTAATATTTGGTATTGAGTTGGCCTCCTTCTACGGAGCAACTAAGGTGGCGGCTTTCTGTGACTCCCAACTCGTTGTCAAACAAGTAAAGGGAGAGTATAACACCCAAGACCCCACCCTTACCAAATATAGGGACCTTGTCCTAGACATGAAGAAGAAGATGGAATTTTTCGAACTCAAGCAAATAGGCAGGGAAGACAATCAAGTCGCAGAAGTTCTATCTAAACTAGCAACCATGGATGTGTCTACATCTAAGATCAGTCCATATGTAGTTTATGCTGAGGAACTTGCGTATGAAAGACTACAAGTCATGCTCCTAGACAGGGAAGAGAGGTGTTGGATCGATGACTACATTGACTACATCGAGAAGGAACAACTCCCAGAAGATGAAACGCAAGCCAAACTTATCAAGAAGAGGTCCCCAAGGTTCGTTGTGATGAGCGGAGTCCTCTACCGAAGATCTTTCACGAAGCGCCTGCTAAGGTGCGTCTATCCTAAGGAAATTGAGAACCTCTTGGCAGAAATACATGAAGGTGTTTGCGGCGGACACCCGGGGGCCAGAACCTTAGCTGACAAGATCATATCACTAGGTTACTATTGGCCAAACCTGAGGGAGAACGCGCACACCTATGTTAGAAAATGTGACAAGTGCCAAAGATTCTCTGATATTCCTAGACTATCGGCAGTTGAGCAAACACTTGTGATACCCACGTGGCCATTTGATATGTGGGGGATCGACATCATCGGACCCTTCCCTCCCGCACGTGGTAATTGCAAGTACGTGATAGTAGCTGTTGATTACTTCTCCAAGTGGATAGAAGCCAAGGCATTAACCAAGATAACGGAAGAGAATGCAATCAACTTTGTCCACGACAACATCGGTGTAAGTTCTCCAATTAGAGTTGTTAGTATTTTCATTAGAAAACTAACAAAAACCTTAACATTTCTAACTAAACCTAACTTTTCTAACAGAGCAAGGGTAAGTTGGGGATTGCTATTTGAGGATGGACAAGTGAAGGAATCTCACAAATGGTGAATTTCCGAAACTGGAAGCTGCTGGAACTGCAGCCAGCTTGCTTGTTGAACAAAATATTTCTCTTGTCCAAAGCCTGGAGCAACATTTAATGAACAGTGCACGCCTACAGACATGTCCGCGCGGATGGGTTTGATTTTTTCAGTGGCCTATAAATTGAACACTTCTCTCTCAGTTAACACAACACAATTCGCTCACAGAAGCTATTCTCTGGTGAAAAACAGAGAGAAAACAGTGGAAATCCTTAGATTGCCACCATTTTCTCTTGAGTCTTTCTCAATCTCACTCCAAACACTCTCAAATCACTCTTAAACATACACAAGCTCAAGCTTAAATCAACACTAAATAGGAGGATTAGAGAGAAAATATAGAGGACTTAAGTGTTATCTACTTGTTTTCTCTTTGACCAACTCTATTATCAAACACTAAACACATTCAAGCCTTGAATCCATTCAAACACAAACACAAACACAAACACAAGAAGATAGGGTTAAACCATCATTGGTAAACCCTCCTTCTCCTTAACTTAAACCTCCCTCATCCATGCATGCATCTCAAACTTTAAAGATGTAACTTGTCATCCATTTGTTGTTCATCCCTTGCCCAAGATCCAAGAGAATCTCCATGGAAGTTCATCTCCATGGATGATTCTCTACAAGGATCTACATTCTCTTAGTTTGTTGTCTCTTCTCTTACATTAAATAGTTGCTACTTGGTCTCTTGACCTAAAGTGTGGTCACCTTGGAGTTCATCTCCATGGATGATCACACTAAATGATCCATATTCTCATTTCATGTCATTATTCTTTACTTGGCCTAAAATGAAGTCATCTTGGAATAAATTTCCATGGATGACCATTTTAAAAGGTCCAAATTGTTTCTTACTTTCTTGAAAGTGTTTTCCTAAAATCAATTTTCATACATAAAATCTTTATTTCAAGTTAAATCTCCCCTTCCCAAGCAAATGAAGTGCTTCAAGTCCTAATGTACCCTAAGGATGGCTTGATATAGTAGATCACCACTAAACATGTTTAGTGATCACTAATCAAAGCCTAAGGAAATGGGGACAAGCATGGATGCAAAACCCCCAAAAATCACATTTTCCTTCTTGAGAATGTTGCTGTCCAGTAGCATTTCTCTAAGACCTTTGTCCATTGTCTAATTTTTTGGACACAGAAAAACTTGGAATTTGGTGTTAACTACAAAATACTTATTGTATCCAACATCCATAGTATTCCAGACATATTTTTACTTTATTTTTTAAGTGAGTCTAACTCCCTTTTTCAAATTATTTTCCAAAAGTCAGTTTAGCAGTCTCTGGAAATCCAGATTTCACATCTGTGATTTCCAGAGGGTTTTGGTCCCTCAAATCATCTCCAATCATGAAAATCTTTTGCAGTAACCTTATTTAAGATGTTTTGAACAACTTTCATTCTCTGACTTTCCCCAGATTCTGAATTTTTAAAACTCTTAAATCCATTTCAAAACCAAGTGTCCACTGTCTTTTTCTTTCTGGCAGAATTGACTTTCAACTTCAAGGAGTCTTTTGAGTACCAAAACTCAACCCTAAAATCATACCAAAAATCATGGGACTTGTTTAATGTTTTACAAAGAGTTATCAATTTTTAATTTTCTCAGTTTGCATTTATTTTAACCAAAGAAACACACACACTCACACACACACAAATGGTTTCAAATTAGGAAGACTCGTTTTACGAGGCATTCCGGGTGAACCCTAACGTTCTTCCCGGAGTGTAACGTGACCTCCGAACTCAAATATCTCATTTCGAGCATTTTTCAAAGTTTTGGCCCTTAAAATAAAAATGGCGTGGCGACTCCCGTTTTGTGATTTTTTTTCAAAGAGAAAAATCGTGGCACATCATCACAGTGGCGACTCTGCTGGGGATTAAGCTTTATCTTTTAAAAAAAAATTAAAAAAATGGTATTTGGTATATAGGTGGAAACCATTAAATTTCCTGTACCGCTCCCTAACCCGGGGCTTGGGATAAATTATGGTCTAACAAAGCCACGTACCAGTATCATTGTTTTTTTTTTATAAAAAAAAGAAAAGCTTTTGTGGGTCAAGCTTCCGTCCCGGCATTTGAAACCATTTGTATTGTGTGTGTATTGGTTTTGCACATTTCGTGTTGTTTTGACCGTCCCGAAAAAGTCAAAATTTTGACAGTTGGACCCGTTTCCTTAATTGTTTGAATTATGTGCCTATGTGCTTATATGTACATTTGCATTCAAAAAAAAATCAAAGAAAAGTTTTCAAAAAAAAAAATCAAAGAAAAGTTTTCAAAAAAAAAATCAAAGAAAAGTTTTCAAAAAAAAATCAAAGAAAAGTTTTCAAAAAAAAAGATTTTCAAAAAAGGAAGTTTTTCAAAAAAAAAGAAGTTTTCAAAAAAAATTTCAAAAAAAAATTTTTTTAAAAAAAAATTTCAAAAAAAAATTTCAAAAAAAAAACTCAAAAAAAAATTTTCAAAAAAAAAATTTCTAAAAAAAAAAAGATTTTTCAAAAAAAAATTTCAAAAAAAAAATTTCAAAAAATAAATTTTTTCAAAAAAAAAAAATCATCTTCAAAATTTTTTGCATGCATCATACTCTTTAAGACACATGCGAAAATTTCTATTTTACTCAGAAAAAGAAGATAGACTGCCTGCACACTACGCACACTTGGCCTTACACTGCACACTACGTCCTTAACCCGGGGAAATTCCAGTAGCAGCCGTTTTGGCCTTATTACGCCTCTCGGTGCGAGCACGGGACTACCCAAACATCCCTTGGAGCCTCGTGTCGACCATGCACTTGTCCGTGACACACTTTGTCCGAGATCCGGTTGGTTTTTAGTCTGGTCTGTGTCGTGCCCTGTTTGTGTATACACCTTTCCTGTCAAGCCTTAGTCGGCATACCACGTCAATATCTTTCGGGGACCCTAATCAGTCGAAGTCATGCCGGTTTTCCGCCGCAAACTTTGACCAGATATTGACTGGCGCCTTGACTTCGACTTTGACCGGCACAACTTATGTACCGACCCCCGGCATGACACTGAGTCATCAAGGATTAACGATTATTCCATGTCTAATTACGACTTAACTGATGACGGGTCAAGATCAGTTATGGAAACTTATCAGTCAAAACCATGCCGACTTTTCGTCGAGCTCTCCGGACATAATCTTGACCTTTGACGTCAGCTTTGTCCGTAATTTACATCGAATGCTCGTTAAGACTACATTACCCGCCAGACTTTAGGATCGTTTTTATTTTCGGTCGGTGGGACCTGCTTGCCCTACGGAACCCTTGTTCGAGGTTACATGTTGAGGGCCCGCAGGCGTAATGATGGGTCCCACTGATCCAGGAATCAGAGTAGTTTGCGAAAAAGAAATACGATCTTTTCCAATCGCTTAGGTTTAATAAAACACGTTTTAAGTAAATTTAAATGAATAATCGCATGTTGCATGAGCCCTAAGCCCAAACACCAACCTGTTTCGCTTTCCCGAGTCTGAACCACACCCTTTTGTGCCTTCCACAGTAAGCAAAGTTTGGATCAAGACCACGGGTCATCTTTTGTTCAGCTCAGTCATTCCGGAGTCAGATACTTCATTGGTTTCCTCCTTCGCTTCAGCTCAAAGTTTCAGAATGGCCAACTCAGAGGAGAACGGTGGGGGACGTACAACTCCGCACCCCGAAAATCCGCAAAATGCCGAACAATGGAATCAGATGGCTCAGATCAGTCAGTTATTGGAAAGTATCAGAACCCAGGGGCTAGCAATTGTTCGCAACCCTAATGGAACCTTTACGGTTGATGCGGAGATTGGAGCTAATTACCCTCCCGGGCATGCCAACTACCGTCAAATGCCCTGTTCCCTTTCGTGTGGAACTACTAATGGGCCAAGCATCCCCCAGCCTATCACTCAGCTTGTCTCTCGGCCTCATCGTATCGATACTCCTCAAGAGTCCGATCTAGGTCAAACCGCCCCCGGTGCCTCTCAGGTCTCACCATCAAGATTGAATCAGTTTGTTTCCGCCCCGCAGCTTGGAATGGGTCAGTTCGCTACTCCAAAACCTCAGTCTAGCCCGGGCCATCAGTCTGGAATTGGTCAGTTCAGTACATCTCCGCCCCTACAGCTCGATACTCCTCAACAGTCCGATCTAGGTCAAACCGCCCCCGGTGCCTCTCAGGTCTCACCACCAGGATTGAATCAGTTTGTTTCCGCCCCGCAGCTTGGAATGGGTCAGTTCGCTACTCCAAAACCTCAGTTTAGCCCGGGCCATCGGGCCTGAAATTGGTCAATTCAAGACATCTCCGCCCTACTGCTCGATACTCCTCAACAGGCCGATCTAGGTCAAACCGCCCCTGGTGCCTCTCAGGTCTCACCACCATGATTGAATCAGTTTGTTTCCGCCCGCACTTGGAAGGGTCGGTTACTACTTCACAACATCAGTCTGGTTCGGGTCATCATCTCGGAAGGGGTCATTTTACTACTTCACAACATCAGTCTGGTTCGGGTCATCACTCGGAAGGGGTCAGTTTACTACTTCACATCATCAGTCTGGTTCGGGTCATCATCTCGGAAGGGGTCAGTTTACTACTTCACAACATCAGTCTGGTTCGGGTCATCATCTCGGAAAGGGTCAGTTTACTACTTCACAACATAAGTCTGGTTCGGGTCATCATCTCGGAAAGGGTCAGTTTACTACTTTACAACATCAGTCTGGTTCGGGTCATCATCTCGGAATGGGTCAGTTCGCGACTTCTCAAGCCCAGTAGTTTGACATGGCTCCGCAAGCCATTTTGGGATAGTTCGCTTCTCAGGCTCCATGGTTCGGAGGGGGCCAGCCTGCTCCCTTCAATTCTCGAAGCACACTTGCCCCTATGATACTGCAAGATCACATGGGCCACCAGGCTTTTATCACCACTTCATCAGGCTCACCGTATTCACAATATCCTCCAAGTTCTACCCCGCCCCTCCGGTTGGGAAGTCCGACAAGGTCAAACGCTCCTCATCAAATTCTCCACCCGGCTGTTACGCAAGCTGCTCCTGCTCATCAAGTACAGTATACACATTACCCTTGTAGTCACTTTCCTCGGTGTGGTCAAGACACATTCAATCCTACTGTTATGATGCCTCAGACCTCATGTCTTCAGCAGCCTTTTAAATCCACACTCACTTCTCCCTGGTATCCACCCATTATGAGCCATATATCCTCATCTTCGGCAACTGTCAGGCCTTATGAGGCCCCTTATAAGTCTCACCACCCCCGATCCTGCGGTCCATATTCTTGTGCTTCAGGTCTGACTTATGAGGAGGGCTACGGTCACGCTTTTAATGCTCAGACTGTTATCCCTCCCACCAGAGTACTTCCTACTGTGGTTTCGTTTGCTAATGCCAATCTTGTGGCGGGGTCGTGCAGTCCTAGTGTTCCTATTGACTCGTCCAGTGGATTATTGGTAGAACTAATTAAGAAGATACAAGAAAAGCCTAGCAACGAGAGTATCGACGATCGCTCGACTCGGGCCATCTCACCATACCAATCTTGTGTATCTGACACGAATAAGTTTTACCAAAAGTCAAATCTCGATGCTTACATCGATGGTTACATCAAAAGAGTTCGTGCACGGGGAAGCACTAAGGGTCTGAACATGTCTCACCGTTATAAACCTTACCCTTCCAACACAGCTGCAAAATCCATTAAAGGAAAAAAGGCATTGTGTACAATTGACGGCATCCAAAAGCAACCAAGAAATGGTGGTCCTCTAAGGCAACGAGAACATTTTGATGATTTTGGGATGCCCATGGGCTTAATTTTCAAGGGTTTAGTAAAGGAAGGCCTTTGGAGCCTCTCGGGACTAACATCCAAGGAGCTCAAATGCACCCTCGACATGAGTAAGCACGCGCCTTCCATAATCATTATGGCCACACGATCGACGACCGCACAGCCTCAAGAGAGCGGTTCAAGGGTTAATCGAAGCGGGCAAGCTTGAGCGCCCCAATGGACCAAAACCGGCAAACCCTGTTCAGAATGGTGACCAAGTCAATGACCAAATCTCGAATCAAAGAGCACTAAGAGCTTATTCTCCCCCAAAGGAGAAACCACATCCCGAGGATTTGGGTGTTCCCTTAAGCAAAGTTTTAAATAGCTTGCTAAAGCAGGGTCTCCTCGAACCCATAAGAAACTATCAGCCCAAGGATCCCAAAATCCTTTTGGACACCACTAAGCATTGTGCTTTCCACCAGTATCACGGTCATATAACCGATAACTGTACAGCTTTGAGAAAGGCAATTCGGGGGTTAATTAAGAAGGGCAAACTCGAGCGCCTCAGTGATCTCAACCCTGCCAATGATCATTTCCCAAACAACACGAGTGTAAACATGATTGAGTTTTATGATTCAAGCTCCAAGCCAGATGATTTAGTCGCAACAAGTGTGGAGAATGGCTGGTTTAACTGCAACAAGCATGTGACCATGGCAAAGCCGGATTTGGTGAAATGCTTTGAACTCTGACACCAAGATGATAACAATCTAATGGCAGATAAAGCAACCGTCAGGGCCGGTGAGCGAGGAATTCCTGAAGTTACCAAAGGCGAGCATAGTCTGTCATAGCTTCATGTGGAATTTGCTTCCAATGCTGAAGGGTAGAGACGTGGTCCAACAACAAAGAGTAGCTAGACTAGGGGCTACCCATCCTTTAATATTAAAACAGTCTTTTAGTCAACCTTTGTAGGTTCTAGTACTTTCTTCGTTCAATCAAGTCCTCCTTGGACATTGTAGTTAATCTTAAATTTTCTATAAAAGAGTCTTTTTCTTTTCTTACTAGACTTGAGACATTATTTGCACACCTACATTACATTTAATGAAATGGTTTTATTTTAAATGATCACTCGCATTGCTCAACAAATAATCTCTAGAAATGATTAAAATTTTAATTAATTGGTGCGAGAAAGTCAACTAATGCCTTCCATATACACTTTCCTTACCTCACAAAGGCCTCCATCAAGCCATACACTTTTCAAAACATGTCCCCATCATCACCCTGACCAAGTCAACGACGGCGGCAGCATCGAAGAACAACAAAAGGTCACTCAGCATCGGAAGATTGACCCCATGTCGACAAAAAAAAAAAAAACCAGGGGCTTGCCTTCGCCTCACGTGCATCAAGAAAGTTCAAGCAGAGGCTTGCCTTCGTCCTCAACTCAAGCAAAAGCTTCAAAAAAAGAAAAAAAAAAGAAGGCAAAAGCTTCAAAAAAAAAAAAAAAGAGGCCAAAGACCCAGCACCGCCGATCAGAGGCTTGACATATGGGCAAAATTAAAGTCCGAAGAACGGAAGTTGTCGAGAACAAGGGAGCAGTTAAAGCAACGGCAAAAACACATCATAAGCCCTTAAGCTGCATTCAAAATCTTTCTTCCCCGATAAAGGATGATGATCAAGAAGCAATGAAGTCACGGAAGAAGCCGTCAAAAAAACGACTTGTCAAGGAACATCTCAAGGCGCGTACCTTATCATCCAAGCTTCCCATCCGAGCCTTTTTCACTAAATGGACCACAAATGTTCATACCCTTTCCCAAAGCCAAACACAGTTCAAACCCGAACTACGGCGACCTGAGCTCTTCATAATGGAGGGAACGTAGGCAACCATAATTGGTCCGGTCATAAACACATCCAAATCCCAAGAAAATTCGGTCTCATCAATGGCCTCTCCTATACACAATCTTTCTTCGCAATTCGCCAACTTTACCCTTGGTATTGGCCGACTTTCTCCTCATGATTAATCAAAATGTTTGTTCATATCGAGATTAGGGGTTTGAATAACCCGAACATTAATAAAGGGTTTTAAGCAATCTTGTGATCATTTTGAATAAAACATGTTTTCAAATGTCTCGACAAGTCTTCTTTTTCTACATTATAGGAAAAATAGAGCTAAACACTAATTTTCTGTCAGCGGAGGCTTCCATACACTTTTACAAACCTTTCTACACTTATGCTCTCTCAAAAGAGTCAAACCCAAAGCGAGTTCTTTTGTGCCTTCATCAAATGAGGCCATCAAATAACACAAATCAGGGATTCGTCCCCACTTTTCAAAAATATGCCCCTGCAGGTATACATTTCTAAATTGTCTTTCTTTTACATTTTCTTCCGATTGACTAATTGACTAAAGAAAATAATAAAGTAAATATAGAAGGATGGGTTGCCTCTTTTGCTACATGACAACTTAATTTGCAGGTGGGACTTTCGTCAAGCCATTTCCTTAGAGTGGGGCTTCTCTGGTCATGCCGGGTCCACGTCGGTTCTTCATTTCGCTACAAGATTCACAATCATGAGACTGAGGCTTTATTGAGTCACTTCTTCAAAATTAAGACTTCGCCAACACATCTCTTAAGACCAAGGCTTCGCCAAGCAAAGGGCGATTTGATCGCCATATTGGCCATGGGCTTGTCAAGTGCAGTTCATTGATGTCCAAGGTTGAGGATGAAATTTTAATCAGAACCAGGGATTCATCATGGCTAATATTAAAATCTGAGTCCATAAAACTCCTTGTACCAATCAGAATGAGGTGTTGATGATCAATTTTGGATGGTGTCAGGAATTTTAGTTCAATGATTTCCCTCAACACCGACGGGACTTTCACGGTAGAGGAGGAAGAGGATCTCTATCCCTCTCTTGGTCAGATAAACTACCGCCGGATGCCACCACCTTCCTCATCTGGAACCTCCACCGGGCCACACTCATTTCAACCTGTGAATCAGCCATCCTTTCGGCCTCATTCTGGTGCACATTCACAATTCGGTCCGGGATAATCGTTTGGGGAAACAAATTGAATTCAGTCCGATTTGGGCCAGTATGGTGTGCCTCAATGCAGTCTGTCGCAGCAGTTTGGTATGTCTCAACACTTCGGTACAGATCAGTCAAGGGTTTCTCAGTTACATTAGTTTGGTATGATTTCTCAGTTGGGTTTGGGACGAAGGTCAACTATGGATCAGTTTGCCAACTTCGCCCCCGGTAGTTTGGAATGCCTCGACAAGAACCTGGGCCCCAAGACAAATGGGCCCCCGACACCGCACAAGTCTCACAAGATCCCTTCATGACCGCCTCAACGGGACAAAGAAACCCCCAATCCCACTCTCGGCCGCCCAGACTACTCCAGATGCCACCACCCCTCCTATGGTACTACTACCGGAACTCCATGCTCCTTGATCTTTGGGTCACCGGCCTCCCAAATACAGACTACTTGGACCCATGCAGTCGACGTGACTAATCGGTTCATAGCGGTTCTCGGTGGGGGCAAAATCGCACGAAATGTCTTCTCATGGTCGGGGTACTGAATGCCACAAAGCAAATTGGGATCCCGTCTCGGTTCGGAAACGATCAAGCTGGACCTTCACAACAATGCTTAGAGTGCCGCAAAGAATAGCTTGGGATGCCACCACGCTTTGTTCGGGACAACAGAATGATGCTAGTTCACCGCCCTAACACAGCCTTCCACAAACCCATTTCTCACTGTGGGATCAACGGGCCACCAAGCCCCTAATCCCTGTCTCATCGTAATCACGGACCACAGCATCCTCCCTGCTATACACCATCACCCCAAATGTATGCATGCGCTTCAACAACCAAGGGCCACAACCCGTATTTAAGTTTCCCGGGAACTCGAGCTACCCGCCACCTCAGTCTACCACCACCCTCTTTGCCAATTGGAAGTCAACAAAGAAGCCGGGTTCTATCCCTTTGACTAGACTCCTACTCACACTCCCTGTGGTAATTTGGGCTAAGGACAGTTTACGCCTATGCCCTGTGCCCCGCCATACTTTCCGCCGTGCCGCCAATGGTAAACTCTCTCTCCAAAGACGATCACCGGCTTGAACACTCTGGTTCCACCACCGGACCCTCATCTGGCTTTGGTTCATGGAACAACATAAGGAAATGAAAGCGCAGGTCGCCTAGCTGACACGAAAGAAGGCCGCCCTCCGGCCCGCAGATCCCGATTCCATTATGCCTCTACAGCACAAGTTCGTGAGGCCTAACTGTTTGATGGCACTGCCTGTCCCAAGATCCACCTTGACACCTAAAAAGCCAAAGGATGCACAAACCGGCAGTCGGCTGACTACTTCTCCTCAAAACTAGGGCTTCTAAAGTGGTTCTTTCGGTTGAAACCCAAGTTCAAGGCTACTTGGGAACAGATCGCCAACACTTTCACAGATAAGTATAAAGCCAACTTGGAATGAGAGACAAACAGTGTTGACCTGCAGACGACGATGCAGCGCCCAGATGAGAATATTGAGGATTTTTATAAAAGGTGGAATTTGAAGCTCAGTGAAGTGGCCATCCCTCCCTCTGACGAGGAGCAGTTAGACATCTTCCAGTCATGCTTGAAGCCGCATTTAAGGGCCTCACTTAGCAATTTCCCCTATCCGGATCTGCGGGCAATGGTCAATTTCGGGGCTAAATTTGAGAAGGCTTACAATCAGCAGCAAGTTGTTGCACCCGCTATGCATACCGGGCTTCTTCCACCTCCAACACGACTCATGCCCACTCTATTCGGGACAAAGATTGCAACAATGCCACTCCTTTCGTGCCAAGGAAAGGTGATGTGCCCAAGCCGCGAAGCCTTAAGCTTGAAGATTTCGGATGCCTCTGAGCGACGTCTTTCAGGGACTTGTGAAGGAAGGTTTGACCAGACGACCATCAGCCCATGGATCCCGATGTCCCTTTGGACACAACTAAACTCTGTGCTTCCCACTAGTATGCTCCTGAAAAAGGGCGGTGTGAGAATCGATCGAAAAGGGGACCCCAAGGGCCCAATACAAATAACAATCCATTCCCTAGGAAAAAACCGTAGGGTGAATATGATTGAAGCCATGAACAAGCCAAGTGCCACTATGGCTAACAGTTCCCATATGGAAGACACCCTTCGAAGGGAGGATTCTAGTTGCATAGTTGTTGTCAATTTCGCCTCAAGGATTCAAGTTTCATAGTTGTTATCAAAGATGGGTTTCTCACTTCATGACGTAATGCTACAACTTCACCTTGAGGGCTCTCACGTTGATCGATTGGCTCGGTACTTCATCGCATGTCGCTTTAGCCAAATCTTTAACTGGACCTCTGTAGTGACGCTTTGTCAAACCTGGGGCTTCATCAAATCATTCAGAGAAAGATTTCGTGGCTTTCGCCATGTCTCTTCCACGGAATGGGGCTTTATCAAGTCACACCTATCTTCAGAAGAAAGGCCAAGTCACCTCAACAACTATCTTGGAGTTTCAGCTTTAGAACTTGGTATATGGCAACTCCCTGCATCATCAAAGGTTGAGAACTGGGAATCTCCTCATATCAGCATTTCGCCAAGTCATTCTCCAAATTTATGTCAAGTCACAACTAACCCAAGCAAAAGAGGGTTCATTCATATCAACATACTTTGATTCTAGAGCCTGTCAGCATCAGCTTCAAATGTCTGAGACTGGAAAGAAATTTCAATCGAGACCCGGGGTTCAAATCCAACTTCATCCCAAGATCAAAATCGAGGTCAGCATGATACTGCTGACCTACAACAAGACCTCATCAATGACATGCAATTCAGCCCGCGGCCAAAGGATATCACCCCACCCACCAAAGCTCGTCCCAAACAAACCCACAACACATACAAACCCTCTCACCACATGCATCCCCACAAAAATCTCCCTGTGGCTCATGTAGCATGCAAAAAAAAAAAAAAAACCTAAGCGATTGTGAATCATTTTTAGTTCCATGCATGCATCCATCATCATGAATGTCATATGTGCATTTGTCCGTCTACTATCAAATGTAGCAATTCAAGCACGAAAGACCAGTTTTCCATCACTACCTGAAGCCTCTCCGCAGCAAGGATGGTCTCCACCGAAGCGTAATTCCAACTACCCAAATGATCGATACCTCAAGCCAACACCCTCTTGGTTCAAACCCCTCAAGCCCACGTCAGCTTGTGCTCGGACACCTAAAGTCGACATCAACCTGATTCAGACACCTCAATCCTGCACCATTTTGGCCTCAGACACATTAGGACAACACCACCTTGGCTCCAGGTATACAGTGCATCAAGTCCTTGAAGACATCTTCCGACATCTCCAGTGCGGCAAAGAAGACCTCCAATGTCCACAAATGGATGAAGACAGCCTCCAGCATCTACAGTTTGGCAAAGATAGTCCCCATGTCTATAGCTTGGCAAAGACAAGCTCCGGCCTTCAACATAAGCCCATCTCCTCCAACAAAACTTAACGAAGGCCCATTCCCTTCCTCGTTTTCAACCCCTACCTTCAGCAAAAACCGTCCTCAAACAACCTAACAAGTCCACGGCATTGAAGCATGACATAGTGCGCCCTCAGCAAAGAAGACCATCCCCAGCAGTTTTCGAACTACGTCCAGGCTTGATTCCCATTCAGGATACGTAGGTCCAGCCGCTTGACCAACACGGTCACCCTTTTCCCCGGTAATCATCGTAAGCTCGAATCTTCCCCAGCGAGAACGCCCTCAAATAGTCTCCCTCAAATACAAAACCTCGATTTAGGTTCATACTCCTGAACTAAATCTCAACTTAGGTTCATACTCCTGAACTGAGTCCTCATTTAAGTTCATACTTCGGAACTAAACCTCAACTTAGGTTCATCCCTGACGAAAGTCAACGGAATTCCGTCCCCTTCCTCGTTTTCACCTCCGGCAGCAAACGTAAGACCGATCCCTTCAAATGAAGTCCACCAAAAGACTGTCTATTCCTTCGAAGTATGTCCCCAACGAAAGGATACGAACATCGAAGGAAATCGTTTCAAAACAAGTTGATACCTCCAGATCACCCGTTGTCAAGTTTCGAGGCACCTAAGACGCCATCATCAAGGTTCGAGGCACCTAAGACGCCATCACCAAGGTTCGAGGCACCTAAGACGCCATCACCAAGGTTCGAGGCACCTAAGACGCCATCATCAAGGTTCGAGGCGCCTAAGACGCCATCAGCAAGGTTCGAGGCGCCTAAGACGCCATCATCAAGGTTCGAGGCGCCTAAGACGCCATCATCAAGGTTCGAGGCACCTAAGACGCCATCACCAAGGTTCGAGGCACCTAAGACGCCATCACCAAGGTTCGAGGCACCTAAAACGCCATCATCAAGGTTCGAGGCGCCTAAAACGCCATCATTAAGGTTTGAGGCACCTAAAACGCTATCACACACAACACTAGGAAAGCGATAAATCGCAATCATCCCCTAATTCGACAAACCGAAATCATTACCAGGGCGACTTCCCAAAAATAGTCAAATCATAGGGTGACTTCCCAAAAATAGTCAAATCATAGGGCGACTTCCCAAAAATAGTCAAATCATAGGGCGACTTCCCAAAAATAGTCAAATCATAGGGCGACTTCCCAAAAATAGTCAAATCTTGGGACGACTTCCCTAAAATAGTCCCTCTAGGGTCAAAAGACACGAACTACGACCGGCTTGATTCCTCAAAAGGATACGTAGGTAGCCTATCGAATAGGTTCAGCCATCCGACCACTTTGCCAAATGTGGAGCCTTACTCTTATCGACGACCCCGCTTCCTTCGAAAGCGCCATCGCCGAGGGGCTACTGTAAGTGCTCCAATTTGAGTTGTTAGTATTTTCGTTAGAAAACTAACAAAAACCTTAACATTTCTAACAAAACCTAACTTTTCTAACAGAGCAAGGGTAAGTTGGGGATTGCTATTTGAGGATGGACAAGTGAAGGAATCTCACAAATGGTGAATTTTCGGAACTGGAAGCTGCTGGAACTGCAGCCAGCTTGCTTGTTGAACAAAATATTCCTCTTGTCCAAAGCCCGGAGCAAAGCATTTAATGAACAAAGGCACGCCTACAGGACATGTCCGCGCGGATGGGTTTGATTTTTTCAGTGGCCTATAAATTGAACCCTTCTCTCTCAGTTAACACAACACAATTCGCTCACAGAAGCTATTCTCTGGTGAAAAACAGAGAGAAAACAGTGGGAATCCTTAGATTGCCACCATTTTCTCTTGAGTCTTTCTCAGTCTCATTCCAAACACTCTCAAATCACTCTTAAACATACACAAGCTCAAGCTTAAATCAACACTAAAGAGGAGGATTAGAGAGAAAACATAGAGGACTTAAGTGTTATCTACTTGTTTTCTCTTTGACCAACTCTATTATCAAACACTAAACACATTCAAGCCTTGAATCCATTCAAACACAAACACAAGAAGATAGGGTTAAACCATCATTGGTAAACCCTCCTTCTCCTTACCTTAGACCTCCCTCATCCATGCATGCATCTCAAACTTTAAAGATGTAACTTTTCATCCATTTGTTGTTCATCCCTTGCCCAAGATCCAAGAGAATCTCCATGGAAGTTCATCTCCATGGATGATTCTCTACAAGGATCTACATTCTCTTAGTTTGTTGTCTCTTCTCTTACATTAAATAGTTGCTACTTGGTCTCTTGACCTAAAGTGTGGTCACCTTGGATTTCATCTCCATGGATGATCAAACTAAATGGTCCATATTCTCATTTCATGTCATTATTCTTTACTTGACCTAAAATGAAGTCATCTTGAAATAAATTTACATGGATGACCATTTTAAAAGGTCCAAATTGTTTCTTACTTTCTTGAAAGTGTTTTCCTAAAATCAATTTTCATACATAAAATCTTTATTTCAAGTTAAATCTCCCCTTCCCAAGCAAATGAAGTGCTTCAAGTCCTAATGTACCCTAAGGATGGCTTGATATAGTAGATCACCACTAAATATGTTTAGTGATCACTAATCAAAGCCTAAGGAAATGGGGACAAGCATGGATGCAAAACCCCCAAAAATCACATTTTCCTTCTTGAGAATGTTGCTGTCCAGTAGCATTTCTCTAAGACCTCTGTCCATTGTCTAATTTTTTGGACACAGAAAAACTTGGAATTTGGTGTTGACTACAAAATACTTTTTGTAGCCAACATCCATAGGATTCCAGACATATTTTTACTTTATTTTTTACGTGAGTCTAACTCCCTTTTTCAAATTATTTTCTAAAAGTCAGTTTAGCAGTCTCTGGAAATCCAGATTTCACATCTGTGATTTCCAGAGGGTTTTGGTCTCTCAAATCATCTCCAATCATGAAAATCTTTTGCAGTAACCTTATTTAAGATGTTTTGAACAACTTTCATTCTCTGACTTTTCCCAGATTCTGAATTTTTAAAACTCTTAAATCCATTTCAAAACCAAGTGTCCACTGTCTTTTTCTTTCTGGCAGAATTGACTTTCAACTTCAAGGAGTCTTTTGAGTACCAAAACTCAACCCTAAAATCATACCAAAAATCATGGGACTTGTTTAATGTTTTACAAAGAGTTCTCAATTTTTAGTTTTCTCAGTTTGCATTTATTTTAACCAAAGAAACACTCACACACACACACAAATCAGGGGCGGATCTACAGTGCTAGGAGCGGGTGCACGTGCACCCGGTCAAAAAATTTTACCAGTTTAAATTTTTTTTTTTTTACTAAATGCACCCGCATAAATGATTGAATGGTTAGTAAAGGAGGTGAACTTATTAGTAGAAGTAAACCCAAGCAGCGTTGGTTTTTTTTAATTTTTAATTCAGTTTGACAGTTTGTTCTATTTTTTATTTCCAACACCGCACGTACGAGAGACTGAGAGAGAGAAGACGATTCCTTCCGTTCCCATTGACGGCGACGCACCGGCACCAACTAGCTGCTACCACCGATCTCCATTCTTCATCATCAAGCTTCAATCCTTTGTCCTCGGGTAAGTATTCCAAACTCTCAAATCTCTCCTTTGACTTCTCTCTCTCATTCAAATAAAATATAAATCTAGGGTTTGAAAATAATTTTGGGGCTTTGATTTTTTTTTCCAGATTTAGTGGGTGATTTATATATATTTGTTGATTAAATGTTTGATTTCAAATATGTATGTGTTTGATTTTTAAATTTTGTTGATTAAATGGTTATTTCGTTGAATTTTTGTGTAGGATATTTGGTGGTGTTATTGTTGATTATTGAATATGTTATTAAACGTTTTCAAAGTATGAAAACGCGTAGGGTGCAAATTTAATTCGAATATTTGTATTGTTTTTTCCTATGAGACAATTGTATTCGAAGTTATGTATTGCAATGTAATTGCGTTACGGAAAATTTTAGTATGAAGTTATGTAGTGTAAATTGTGCACCCGCAGTTAAGAAATCCTGGATTCGCCACTGACACAAATGGTTTCAAATTAAGAAGACTCGTTTTACGAGGCATTCCGGGTGAACCCTAACGTTCTTCCCAGAGTGTAACGTGACCTCCGAACTCAAATCTCCCATTTCGGGCATTTTTCAAAGTTTTGGCCCTTAAAATAAAAATGGTGTGGCGACTCCCGTTTTGTGATTTTTTTTCAGAGAGAAAAATCGCGGCACATCATCACAATCTGGTGCAGATTTGGCCTTCCACACACAATTGTTTCTGATCATGGACTCCAATTCTCTACTGCATTCACTACGGAATTGGGAAGAGTCAAGGTCCGCCATGCAAAATCATCAGTTAGCAGACCTCAAGGCAACGGCCAAGCAGAAGCCGCCAATAAACTGGTCCTAACAGCCCTTACCAAGAATCTTGAAGGACGCGAGGGTAGATGGTTGGACGAACTTCCCTTAGCCTTATGGGCTGTTCGCACAACCACCCGGGGGCCAACCGGAGAAACCCCATTCACATTAACCTTCGGTTCTGAGGCTATGGCACCAACTGAAATGGCCATTCCAACCGTGAGAAACTCCCATTACGATGAGCAAGTCAACAAGGTTAATAGGCTCTTAGACCTAGACCTGATAGATGAAAAACAACTAGCTGCACAGATGAGGATGGTAAATTACAAGCAAAGGACCAAGGCATATCATGACAAAAGGGTCATCAGAAGAGTATTCCAAGTAGGCGATTGGGTACTTAGAAAGATTGAGGCAACTGGTCGGAAGGCAGAACAAAACAAGCTCTCCCCAAATTGGGAAGGTCCCTATATCATCACTCAAGTCATTCGAGAAGGGACCTACAGATTGAAGACCAAGGAGGGGAAAGATCTCAAGCATCCGTGGCACTCCGACAATCTCCGAAATTATTATCACTAGTCTAGTTTATTTTGCAGTAGATTAGTTTCTTGTTTTCTATCTTTTGATTTTTAGTTGATAGGATTACAGTTCGATGTAGCCAAGTTTCAGTTTTACGAAAGCAGTTTCTTCCGACATGCAAAGCAACTATCAACTCCTCACACAAACACCAGAAGACGAGGACATTATCCCCGACTCTTCGAAACATACACCTTACGTCTTGACAAGGGACCGCCTTGACTCAATGACTATAAGCTCCTAACAGACAAGACCGAGGGGCCTCCTCGGCCTAATGGCTTTACATCCTGACAAGGGTCCACCTTGATTCCAGGATTACAACTATCACAGTCAAGACCAAGGATTTCTCCTCGGCCTAATGACTTGCCTCACGTCAAGACAAGGAAACACCTTGTCACTACGACTAAAAGGCATCACGTCTGAAACCTGTGCACGAGTCATCTTCCTCGGCATAAG
This sequence comes from Adenophora triphylla var. japonica, assembly GCA_022495995.1. NCBI lineage: Eukaryota > Viridiplantae > Streptophyta > Magnoliopsida > Asterales > Campanulaceae > Adenophora > Adenophora triphylla. The sequence continues at coordinate 38,171 of JAFEMH010006219.1, read as the reverse complement.
GAGACAAAAAAGAAGAAATCACCCAACAGTCAAAGTCGGGGAGTCCTTCCTCGGCCTATACGACTTAAGAATACAGCCAGAGCCGAGGAGTCCTTCCTCGGCCTAACCACTTGACCAATTAACGGGGAACGAGGGATCCTCCTCGAATTCCACCTTCACAAATCTGGTGCCTATGCCTAGCATACAAACAAACAATTCATAGAAAATATGAATTAAAACAAAAAAGACTTTTTCATTGATATTCAAGGGAAAAGTACAAGTCCTAACCTCTATTACAGAAAGGAAAAAAGAAAAATCCTATCCTAAGATTGCTGGCCATCATTAAAGGGCCCTTCAAGCCATTCCTCGGTGATAGTGCTGGGGGGAGGAAGAATAGATTGATCAGCTTGAACACTAGCTTCCTCGGCATTTTTACCCCCGGCCTCGGCTTCCCCATCTTGGATGGCCCCCACCAAGGCCTGAAGGTTGCCAGGAACGACTGATGTGGGCACCCACACTTCTCGGCCAGCTTGAGCATCCATCTCGGCCATCACATCCATGTTGTACTGAGAAAAGGGAATCATGGGGTGAAGAGCCCTGGCTTCTTGGTCATACTGATCCTGGCTGATCAGCAGAGCTATCTTGTTCAAATCCAAGCATGTGGAAGGATCAGCTAGCAGACGACGGGCCAAGTGAAGGTACCCATCCTTGAACATTGTCACCGTCTTATCATCCACGGCGTCCTGGAAGGCTGAGCTGGCCATCATAGCATCTTGAAAAGCTGTGCTGGCCTTAAAGCGTGCCACGGCCTCCTCCTCCCTATCAGGTAGGGTAGCCTCAAACCCTTGGCACTTGGCTTCAGCTTCCTCGGCCCTCGTTTGGACCTCGGCCTTGGCCTTCCTCGCCTCCTCCAACTCAGTATTTTTTAGCCGGAGTTGTTCCTCGGCTTTATCTCGGGCATCCTTGGCCTGAGCACGAGCTTCCTCGGCTCTCTTCACCTCGGCCTCAACCTTGGCCTGAGCAGCTTCGAGCTCGGCATCCTTAGCTTTCAAAAGCTCAGCCAAGGCAGCCTTCTCGGTCTCTCCCTTCTCTTGGGCAGCCCTAGCATCATGGAGCAGTTTGGCATTGGTCTTTGCCAAGACATTTTCATAAGCCGTGACAGAGGCCAGCTGCAAGAAAAGTCAAAGTCAGGAATCTATCAAGTATAAAGTTACAAGGTTAGCAAGACTAGATAGCTACCTCGGCAATTAAAAGTCCCTTGCGGCATAGCAAATTATTTTGGCTAGGCTTCTCTTTGACAAGAGCCTCATAAGCCTCCTCGTCCAATGCTCTCTGAACAGGAGCTCTGCCTAGCCTCAGCAAAGGGCCCTTTATGTTCTGCAAAGGGATGCCCCTCAAGCGGGGGACATTTGCAGCCATGCGCCGAGCCACCTCCTCGGCGTCATCATGAGACTTGATGGTCTGAATGGTGAGGACGGGAGGAGGAGCTTGAGGATTGGAAGTTTCACCAACAGGCCTCTTGGCTGAAGGTTCCTCGGCTGAGGCGCCTCGAGGCCTCTTGGAGCCAGAACGCCGGGAGACGAGATCAGGGTCCTCGGTCGCCGGAGCATACGTCCCAGCAGCATCAACATGGGGGCTATCCCCCTCCCCAGTTGTTGGATTTGCCCGCTCCTCGGACGTAGCCTCCTCGGCATTTACTTCCTCATGCAGTTTGAGGGGAAGGGGATGGTCACCCTGAGCACTCAGAATAAGGTTGCGGGCGTTGGCTTCATCCTTCCTCTCCGTCAAGCCCGACTTCTTGACTTGTTTCCTCTTTTGCTTAACCAGCTCCATAGGACTTAGCCTCCTCATAGCTAATTCCGCTTCCTCTTCGGGGGTCAAATCTGCAAATACAAGGGAGAGATGGTTAGATACGAGCATAAAGAAGGCAAACAAAAACGGAAAAAATACAAGTGTCAAAGGATAAAATATTTACATCCAACCACGTCTACTTCTTCCAGACATTGGTCCAGGGGAGGGATCTTACACCTCGGACAGTCCTCATGAAATACGAGGCTGGGGTGTGTTGTCCAATCATTAAAATGCCTTCCCCTCTTGACAGTGACTAGGGGAACCACCCCGTCTTTCGGCCCCGGCATCAGTCCTGCCTGGACGTAGTAGTGATCCGAGGATTCAAGTGACGACCAGTCGAGGAGCCCCACCTCGGCAAACGCCTCTAAGCGCTTGATCAAGGCCTTAGTCCATTCATACTGTTGAATGGGACCTGATGAAGTTGGAGCCTTACAAGGGGATTGGAACTCCCAACCTTGGCGGCTCTCCACCCGGATTACGTGATTATCCCAGCCTGCAACCTTGCTTGACATGGGAAGAAGAAGTTTGGGTTTCTTGGGTGCACTCCTAATGACGAGGAGCCAACTGTCCGTAACAAAACTGACTTGGTAGAAGTGCCGAAAAGCTCCCATGGTCGGCTCGTAACCTAGGCTACGGCAAAGGACAATGAAACTAACAAGAACCCTAGTACCATTGGCTCCTAGCATGGCCGGCACTGCCCTTACATCGTCCAAAAATTAATTGATAAAGGGGTCCAAGGGAAGACGGAGCCCTTGTTGAAACTGTTTGAAGTAGAAGTGGACATAATCTTCATTATAGTAGAAGCTCCTCTCCTCCTTCTCCGTCTTAAGATCAAGTTTGCCCATATAAGTTAACTTATACTCGGCCTTGTCCACCCCGTATGTGGAATATAACTTCATCAGCATAGGATCCCCGGCCTTTGGAGCCCTCTCCCGTTGTTTCCCTCGACTTCCCCTTCCTCGGCCTCTACTGCCCTCAACTTGGGCACCTTCCACGAAAGCATCAACTATTCGGGTGGACGAGGAGGTCTCTCCTTCTCTTCCCGTCATATCTGCAAAAAGACGAGGGGACAAAGTTAGTTACCTCGTCAATGGCTGATCTAATGACGGGGAAGGGAGATATCCCTCCTCGTCATTACATAAGGACGAGGAGGGAGCCTTACCACTCAGACGCTCACGAACTATATGGTCTGAAGACGGGTAGAACAGTTCGATGTGCTCCACTATTTCTGCTCTATCCTCAAGCAACACTACATTACGAGTCGAAGAATCAATTCGATCTATCCTTGTTTTATCCGGGTATTGGATGAACATCCGAGTACGGCCATAACTCCTCAACATCTTTCCTATGTCATCCAAGTTCAGCATCAACCATGGACCTCTCTCTCTCTCTACGATAAACCCTCAGATTGCCGGTGTGATATCCATAACGGAATCGGGGAGAATGGTCCCAAGAACGGGTCATTTCTAAGGGGAATCAAAGATTAAAGGGGGAGTCATTTAATATTCAAAGAAATTCATAAAAAATCCAAAGAAAATCAAAGATTCAAAGTGTTTGAGAGTTAAAAGAAAAAAATTCATGAAGAAAAGCTTCAACCTTCAACAATGGCGGTCTATTTTTCTTGGCACATTCGAAATCTCTCATAAAAACCCTAGAAAATGCAAAATCATGAACGAAATGTATAGAAAGGAAGAAATTTCATACCTGAGTTTGAAGATACGGTCGGAATCACGCTGGAAGAACGCTACACCGAAAGACTGAGCTTCGCCGGAAACTGGGAAATCAAGAAGGTTCGCCGGAGAAGATTTATCGCTTGAAATTCTTTGCCTTTGCTCTCAAATAACACTGATGCGAAAAGGTTGAAATGAGAAGGGTTTAAGGTTTTATACTCCACAAAACCGGGTCAAACCCATGAGTAAAGCATATAACCGGGTTTGACGCCTCAAGAATTAAATGCTATCAACAATTTTTGAGGCACGTCAGATCTGGGATCCACCATTTATCATCATGGCAAATAACCGGCGGATATTGAAGCGACGCACGGACTGAAGCGCCATTGACACGTGTAAAACCTGTTCGTATCCCATAAGCCGAAGACGGGATGACTTTCTCCTCGTCCTAAGCCGAGCTAGAAAGTCGGGGGCCACTGAACAGTATAAACCAAGATACGAACATGGGCTTGCCCGAGTTGGGCCCAAAAGGATTGGGCCATAAACATAATCCAATACACAAGTGTCAGGGCCGAGGAACACCTTCCTCGTATGCCGAGGAGCATACCTCGGCCTTACGTCAGCAACGTGCTCTTCATACTTGGCTCGTCATACTCCGAGATACCAAAAATGACGAGGAGAGAAAAGTTCTTACCTCGGCATTTCATCAAATGACGAGGAGACAGAATCATTTATCCCGGCATATCCACATGTCGGTCAACCATCAAATGACGAGGAAGCATAATCATTCACCTCGGCTTATTCATAAATGCCGAGATAAGACATCCATGCTCCTCGGCGTTCCGGCTATCAGATCATATAATCCTATTCAAACAAGGATTCAACAGTTATTATCCAATCAGGATTGTAACCACCTACACCAATTCAAGTCAAACAATGACTCCTTAACAGATATAATTCTCTTAGGATTATGTCTTATCTCTTTACAAGTTCACTTCAACATGGATTCTATCAATCCATCCTTATAAATACAAGCCCTATGTCTCATTATTTGGTACGTTACTTTTTACAATACAGAAACTCTGTCAATTTAGTTTCTTACATACAAACCGTGAACTTACTCTCACGCTGGAGGGCCTTTAGCCGGACTCGCCCCGGCTTAGTTTACGTGTTTTCTCTTATTTTCAGGTCTTGCAATCTCCGGAGCATCCGAACGCTTGAATTTGGGCTGATTTGACGATTTTGGCATCATCAATCTTGATCTTCCATGTCACATACCAACGACTTGAATTCCATGCTTCTAACCTGATGGAACAGACTCAAGGGCTAGCAAAAACACGAATATACCCATCTCACCTACTCTTGCCTGTAGGAACAAGAACTACAAGCACTCTTAGGGCAACTCCGATGGTGGGTATCAAAATCAAAATTTTGATACCCACCTTGAAAAGCTAACATATTCAATGCAGAAATACTTAGGTACCAAATTTAGAGAAGGAGTTAAGCAAGGAACCAAACTTGATACCTTGATTAACTAATTCTCTATATAAATTTGGTACCTAAGTATTTTTGCATTGGAGATGTTAGCTTTTTAAGGTGGATATCAAAATTTGATTTTGATACCCACCAATAATATTTAATAAGTTAAAAGTAGATTATTTCTATTTTTATTTAAATTAGATAATTATTTAAAATTATTCATTTTTTATTACCAATAATATTTAATTAGTTAAAATAATTTAAATGTGAAATAAAATTAAAATATAAAAATTTGATTTTGATACCTACCATTGGAGATACTAGTACCTTTTACATTGGTATCAAAATTTGATTTTGATACCTACCATTAGAGATAGAAATTTGGTACCCTATATATAAATGGGTTAATGACAATTTAGGGCCTGTAATATAGGGGTGGTACCACATTGGGGCCCGAAATCCTAAAACTATCAATTTAGGGCGGCCTGAATTTACAATTTTGATCAAATTGGAGCTTTTTGACGTTTTCCGTAAAAAAAAACCCCGTTAACTGACCCTGTGTGATGCACGTGACATTTTGTGGGGGTATTTTGGAGATTTCGCCTTGACTGAATTATAAGGCGATTAACGTCGACCTAGAGGGAGAATCAATTGAAGAAGACAAGGGCACCATAGGTTTCCTTGCGACAATTAGGGCAAAATTTGGGCTTTTCATCATGAGCATTGAGAATCGAAGATACAGATGCGAAGAAGTAGCACGATTGCAGACATCATGGACCGAAAGGAATCCGAGTAGAAGATTTCTACAATGCCCATCTGTAAGTAATTTTTGACTTCTAATTTTTTCTGTAAGTTTAATTTGTTTTTTGTCTAATCTTTCAAACCATCGTCAGAATCATACTCAATTTTCACATTTCTACCCTTCACACCAGCCCCATATGACCATTGAACTATTTTTCCAGTATCCCTACCCGTAGAGGTCACTTTAGATCCTCCAACTTCATCACCATTAACCTCAACCTCAACTTCCATGTCATCCTCTCTAGCCTCATACTCACTATCATGTAAAAATTCATGTTCAGAATCCTCCAAAAATCTTTGTAAATCACCCACCACATAAACATCAATCATTCCCTCACATCTCCCATCTATTTCCACATACAGTTCAACAACCCTCCTCTTCTTAGACATAAACATTGCAACATCAGCTGCATCATTATCATTTTTAATTAACCTTAGTTCTAGATTTACCATTGTATCAACATGTAAATCACCAATCTTTTGGTACAAAGTATAATTATCTGATTACACACCAGCCTCTTTAACAGCTAACTTAAGTTCAAGCATTGACACATAATCAATCTCAAAATAGTCAAACCAAGTGACATTTCCTCCATTGTATGTACTCATACTCATACTGCCTGTAGTAAAGTAGCCCCCATGATGAAGATTTATAGAAAATTGCTCTTCAGACTCTACACACATGAAAATTGAAGAAAAGAAAAGCATAAAAAAGTGTAATAGGTTAAATTTATACATATTTAATGGACAATAGGTAAAGAAAAAAAATATATTCTAACAAACATGGGACCACTTCATGAAAAACAACAAAGGACTACATTTTTTTAACACAAAAGCATATAAAAAATCACAAAGCATATATGGGACTACTTCGTGCCCTAATTTTTTCATAAAAATTACCGTAATTTGGTGTGGATGGATAGAGGCAACCCTTCTTCTTTCGCTTACACCAAGTCATTTTGCCTTCAACAATCAATTCTTCACTGAAATCACCAATTGATTCTATGAAATTGATTCTTCAAGCAAGGAAATCTAGGGTGTCGTTGTCTTCTTCAATTGTTTCTCCCTCCATGGTCGACTTTATTCGCCTTATTATTCAGTCAAGGCGAAATCACCAAAATACTCTAACAAAATGTCACGTGCATCACACAGTGTCAGTTAACGGGGGTTTTTGACGGAAAACGTCAAAAAGCCCCAATTTGATCAAAATTGTAAATTCGGGCCCTAAATTGATAGTTTTAGGACTTCGGGCCCCAATGTGGCACCACCCCTATACTACAGGCCCTAAATTGTCATTAACCCTATATAAATAGTGCTCCAAAGGTATCAAAATTTGATTTTGATACCTTTGGTTAACTCTCTCAATTCCATTGGAGTTGCCCTTAGGAGAGAAAGGAGAAAACGGAATAAAGCCAAAGAGGATACTTATACAAGTAAAATAGATAAGAATAACAATAACCTGTCCAGGTAGGCAAAGGAATGCTACCAGGGATGACACTTCTTGTGCTTCTCCTGGCCGCCCAAGAGGTGTTCTCGATACAACTCTTTCCAAGAACTCCTTGTTACCCAGTAACTGCAACGGAAAATTAGCCTCGTGAGAGCCAAAATAGAAAGTCATTGGTGAAAATAGTCTCACCGGAGCGCCGTAGTTTCAGCAAAGATCATTGAGGTTCTACCACACTATGAAATAATCAGCCGCGTTCAAGAAGTTGGCAATTAAAATACATCACATGGATAACAATTTGAAGTGGCCAGGAAACATTTACCAAAATATTCTCCAGTCTCCACACAAACTGGACTTATATTGGTGTACTGATGTACATGGTTAATTTCTTCAGTTAAATGATCTAGATGCTAACAATTACTGACATTAGCTCAAAAAGAAAAAGAAACCATGAACTCAAAACGGCCTTCCTTACGAGTTATGATTAAGTTGCACACGATCACTTTTCCTTTGTCGTTAGGAAGTCCTCGCCTCATAAAGCATTTTTCTCAAAACAAACTCAAGTAACACCCCCCCCCCCCGGATGGGACCTCAGCAATGTTCAAAACAAAATAAGATTGCAATGCAATCAATGATTTATAAAGGATTTCTCGGTGAATAAACTAAATTGTATAAAAATCAGTAAAGGTATCATACATACATGATACAACCACCTATTAACATGAAATGCACATAAAAGTTAATATTGGTGTCATACCTAAAACCAGAAAGAAACTAGCTACAGATTTTTAAAATCTATTTGCATACATAGTGAGAGTGATAACAGGTAAACAAGTAGAAAATTTGAACTGAGACATGACTTTTTGACTGAAAAAAAGGTTTGACCTCTGCTTGGGAGTTCTTGAGCAATTAACTATGTTTATCGATTTCATTGCATGATTGGCTTCAATCAACATAAACAAAGCACTAACAAAAAAGTACTCTTGCAGCACAAAGATATGTATATATAATATATCACGTCAATATGTTGTTCTTCTAACACAGCCTTAAAAAGAATGCTTGATTATAAGTCTTATACCCCCTCCGTCCTAGAATAAACGTCGTTTTTAAGAAGGTGCTTTACTAGTTTGTATCATGTTAAAATTGCACTACGCCACTTTCCTTATTTGGAAATGCAACAGTTATTTTGGGACGAACAAAAATGGAAAGTGCAACATTTATTCCGGGATAGAGGGAGTATTGTTTTTTTGAGCTTTTTGTTCCTATATGTTCAAAATTATCCACATACACATTGACAACATTATGCAGACAATTGTCATTGTGAACATAATGTATGTATTGATAACCATCTGATCTGATGATGCCAAAATCGTCAAATCAGCCCAAATCCAAGCGTTGAATGCTCCGGCGATTGCAAGGCCTGAAAATAAGAGAAAACACGTAAACTAAGCCGGGGCGGATCCGGCTAAAGGCCCTCCGGCGTGAGAGTAAGTTCACGGTTGATATTAGAGAAATCAAATTGACAGAGTTTCTCCAATGTAAAAAGTAACGTACCAAATAATGAGCCATGGGGCTTGTATTTATAAGGATGGATTGATAGAATCCATGTTGAAATAAACTTGTAAAGAGATAAGATGTAATCCTAAGAGAATTACATCTGTTAAGGAGTCATTGTTTGACTTGGATTGGTGTAGCTGATTACAATCTGGATTGAATCATGAATGTGTAATCCTTGTTGTATAAGGATTGTATGTTCTGCTAACCGGAACGCCGAGGAACACAAATGTTTTACCTCGGCCTTGACAAATAGACCGAGGTAAATGATTCTGCTTCCTCGTCATTTGGGGATTGGCCGGTACGGAGATATGCCAAGGTAACTGATTTATTTTCCTCGATCGTCATGATGGAGAATGCCGAGGTAAGAACTTTAGTTTCCTCGTCTCTTGCTGCATAACGGCCCAAACATGTTGACATAAGGCTGAGATAAACGTTCCTTGTCATATGAGGAAGACCCTACTCGGCCCTGATACTTGGTTATTTAGATAATATTCATGGCCCAATTCAATTAGGCCCAGCTTGAGCAAACCCATATTCGTATCTCGGTTTATACTGTTCACCATCATTGCAATATGTGAGCGAAATACAAATCTTTGTCTTAGAAGATGTTTTCTTCTTTTTCTTTTGAGAGTAGGCAAATTTCATAGAAGATATAAGAGTTGAACTTTCTGAAGAATTTGCCCGTGGTTTATTTACAGTTGTATGAAGTACAAACAAATAGCAGTAGTTCATCGTATTTACTCGAAAAAGAAAATTGAGAAAGGGATCTGAGAGTATTACATGTTCCACAAGTGAGGTTCTGATGTGAGAGTGAGACGGATAAGAGCAGTCAGGAGTGAATAACTCCGGGGTTCGAGTTGGAGTTTGACCTTGGTTGTTTTTTTGATCATATTGTTATATAATAATTAACACAACTAGTCCGTATGCTGTCTTTTGCCATTCACAAGCCAAATTTTTCGTAAGCTGATTCATTGCACCTGTAGTTTACAAATGAAAAACCGGGAAATATTTCATGTTATAATTACACACAAACAAAAAAAGATCAGAGTGGTGAGAATAACATACCTTTACTTGCACCGTATACAGATCCAGAAAAAAAAGGTGAACCAGACCTGCAACAGATAAAATGAACACAATGCTTCCAACTCCAGAATTTTTCAGAGTAGGATATAAAAGTTGGCACATATGGTAAGCAGATTCCAAGTTGGTAGCCATGAGCATTGAATATTCTTCAGCAGTATATTGATCAGTAGTTGGTTTCCTGATGTTTGTCCCGACATTGTTTATCTATAGAAGGAATATATCAATATAAAGGGTATATGTCACAACACATGCTTTTGATGTGAGTACAGTAAACTTAAGGATTTGATCATCATATTCTACTATCCAAGTATAGAAACAAACAAACTAAGCCAATAGGAATTACAACAGAAGTCTTCTGGAAGTAGCATTTTGATTTGGGCAAAAGAAGATACAAAAAATCAGAAAGCACATATGTGGTTACTTTATACCCAGCAGAAGTTTCTAACAGAAAAACATGAAATAGAACTTTAACAACCCGATCCCGAAAACCCGGTCCGCTACGCAAGCACCACGCACTTGTCCAGTGAAATGAGCACAAACAACTTGGGTAAAATTGGGTTCACCAAATGCCCACCCAAAAGTCCATGATGTTGGTGGCCACTTAGATAGCACACTAAATTCCCACACCTAGCTGATGTGGGATAGGATATTACTAGCACCCCCATTTAAATCCTCACCGTCCCCAACTAGGTCCACTAGAATCATATCCCCGGGCGAGCACGCAAGCCTTGGCCGGGGTTCCGCTCCGATACAATTTTTTGAACCGAGCCCGAAAACCGGGTCTGCTACGCAAACAACATGCAGTGGCCCACTGAGCACAAACACTTTGGGTCAAACTAGGCTTATCAAAGGCCCATCCAAAAGTCCATGGATGATGTTGGTGGCCAATGGAAGTATGTGGCCGCTTTAATTGCACACTCTCAGTAAGATGTAGTTCTAAAGTAAGACATCAACACCCCTTGTTATAAAGAGGCAATCGATCACCTTCAATGAGTGAAAATATCATTTTACTACTATCATTTTTGCAAAGTTAACTCTCCACTTCTCAGAAGATAGAAACTTATAAGAATGTTAGACATGGGCCTCATTTACAGAGAACAACAGAAATTTAATAGAAATATTTACTCAAATTTGACCCTTTTAAACATTTTTTTTGGGGTTCGCCGTTGTTGTATCTTTTTGGATAACTAATATAGGCTGCACAAACCTCATGAAAAAATATATATATATATTCATTGTTTGGCATGAACTTAGGACATCTGCCATGAGATTTATAAGATTTCGACACAAATACTTAATTAAAAACACCCAAACATGTTTTTCTCAATTGCCCTGTGTCTGCCACACGTAACAGTATTAGTAATTCTGTTACCAAACCTAGGTTCTCACTCAATCCACACTCACCCCTATCCTTCATAGCTGTTGTGAGTTGTGACATGTTAGCACTTTTTTTTGTCGAAATAAACTTTTCTATTTGCAACTAGGGATGGGGGGAATCGAACCTTCAACCTTTCAAAGGAAAGGAGAGGGCCTAAGCCATCTGAGCTAAAGCTAATTGGCTTTGGTCCTCTAAATACTGTGGTTGATGTTATCACACTTCCTAATCCAGTGTAGAGAACTTCAGAAGACAATTCCGAGGTCCACCAGAACAAGAAGATATGTCAATAACCAGAAAGAATCTGCTATAGTAAAGAGAAATCAGAAAGCCAATGTATAATGCATCCACAATTAGAAACCAGAGACCCAAACTAATACTCCCTCCGTCCCTAAATGTATGTCCCCTTTGATTTTTTTTTGTTGAACTTTGACCACAAATTTATGAGAGATTAATCATGTTCATGAAAGCGCGGAGTAACATCGTGGGCCGTTGGGCATGCACGTGTAATGAACCTGCTCTGATACCATCTTTAAGTCTGATGTTCCACCTTAAAATCAATTGGTGTCAAGGGAAGTGGCCCAGAATCTTTATATATCATAGGCAAGGTTTGTAAATTCCCAATGTGGAATAATATCTCTAACATTGACCAAAAGCAACTGCCCCAAATACTGAAGAATGGGACTCATATTGCTAAAACTAAGACTGTTAAGGTGATAAAATGCTATTAACAATCATTTCCGCCACTGCATAAAATAAAAAGCATTTTGACTAATACTCCATTTATCCCAAACGAGAGTCACACTTTACATGTGCTCTTGAGGTCCACGTTGTAGCATTCAGTCGCAAAGCCATCCATTGGTATATGGGATTATTTGACCTCTGATCTTAAGAAAATGACAATTTAACCTTCAACATTAGAAAAGATGATATTTAACCACAAGTAAATAGTAGGCTAATCAACTTTGACAACCTTTGGTTGAGAAAAAAAACTGCCCATGTAGAAATTCTGACCCATTCAAGCCAGATTCATATACAACCCCTTTTCTCTTCGCAAATTCCTGGCTTCACCATTGGTAGCATCGGAAATGTGAAGTGCAAATTAAATAGTTGATCAACGTGAATATGGTAGATTCATTAAAAAGGGGCAATCTAATCAGGACTAGTCGAGTACTTAATAGAATTAAAATTATGTACACCTTAAATAAAAAACAATCAGAAATGAAAATTGTAGGTTAACATTATGCATAATAACCAAAAAGAGATTGAAATCACTGGTACCACTTTTGTGTATCACTTACCACTGATGATACAACATTTATTACGACTGACATAACACGATGATATCGTGAATACAAACTCAACCAAAACGAATCAATTTTTAATTAATTTGCTCTTATTAACGCTGAGTTTAATACAAAGTAAAGCAAATGAGGAATCAAAATAAAAGTAGTAGTACATTCGAACAATTTTTATTTTTATTTTTTTTTAATTCAACTCCCAACAAAGGGGAGGGTTTTTTTCCCACTATTAAATTTTTTGACCTAGTTACATTGCCAGGATTCGAACACGAGACTTCCCGGAGGAAGTCGTAGGCTCTTACTAACTGAATTGATGCCCCTGGTTAAAATTAACTCCCAACAAAGGGTTTTTTTTTTTGCCCACTTTAATTTTTTAAGGAGGTCTAGGCTCTTAACCACTTGACCAATGCCCCTTGGTATATTCGAACAATTAAATCGCGGTAGAAGGGACTCACGAGGATGTTCAATTCGCCATGGAAGAGAGACGAGACTTTATCTAGAAGCTGCTGGCGCTGGGGTCTAGATAATGCATCGCAAACGCAGCCGGTGACAGTAAACCCCTTGGCTGTCCATTCCTGCAACTGTCGATTGAGCTCAGCTTCGTTGCGGGAGCAGGTGTGGACCGACACCCACAGCTGAGTTAGTTCCTCAACGACAGCGTGCCTTGAAAAAAAAAAACAGATTATTTATAATTTATTACAGTATTTGAATTTGGTGAATTGCAACGCAAGAAATGAGGGAATTGGGAATGGATTTTATAGAAATTGAATAGGGGGATATGGACCCGATTCCGCGAGTACCGCCGGTGACGAGAGCTGTCATTCCGGCAAGAGACCATCTCGAATTTCTGTTGCTGCCTTCGCCATTTTCTTAGTACCTACCTCTTGCTGACGGAGACCTTTCTATATACTCCGATCCCAGAGCTGTGGATACCAATTAAGAAAAAGTATGAGAGATAAAAAGTGGAAGACAGCCGAGTGAATACCAATTAAGTAAAAGTAATGAGAGATAAAAAGTAGAAGAAAATATTGTGAATAATAAAAATTAAATAAGAGAGAGAATGAGTTAGGTCGACTGATTTTTGATGGGCCGTGGCCCTCGTATTAGCTGGGTTGGTCCATTCAAGGTCGTTGTGGTAATAACGTCTGAATAATTGGACTTCGTAAGTTGGGCCTAGCCCGTCACTTTTATTCCGTTCAGTGGCCCCAATTTTCTGCGTGGACTATGTTGACCAGGAAGTAATGAAAAATTTGTTAAGGAAGTCTGCATAGCTCGATATTAGAAGGTCGATCGTGTTGACGTGGCTTGATCTCAACCATTCACGATGTGGTTGGCAAATGTGGTTCTAGTTAAAAAGGCCAATGGAAAATGGAGGTTATGTGTTGATTTCACCAATCTGAACTTAGTATGCCCCAAGGACAGTTACCCCCTACCCAGAATTGACAAGCTCGTCGATTCTGTTGATGGTCATACGACCCTTAGCTTTTTGGATGCTTATTCTGGCTATCATCAAATTAAGATGGCCGAGGAAGATATTCCAAAGACGGCCTTCCAGGCTGCAGGGGAAACCTACTGCTACACGAAGATGTCTTTTGGGCTAAAAAACGCCGGGGAAACTTACCAGCATATGATCAACAAGGTTTTTAAAGCTCAGCTCGGTTACAACCTAGAGGCGTACATAGACGACATGGTCATCAAATCCAAAAAGAGGAAACATGTGGACGACCTTCAACAAACATTTTCCAACCTACGAGCAAACAACATGGTGCTCAACCCGGTCAAATGTGTTTTTCATTACTGTTGTGCCCTCCACCCTCTCCAATTCAGATAAGGATCGGGATAAGGTATAAAAGGAAAATCCTTTTCCTTTTCCAATTTTTACAAACCCCCAATTCTTGTACACACAACAAGAACCAAAGCAAGGCAAAGGATTTCTTAGCATAATCGAGCTTTCATTCCACCTTCGAGTTTTTTCCTCTCCGAATTAACTAAGGTATCCTTCGATTCCTCAGTTTTTAGGCTTGATTTCAGATTTTTCTTTCAATTCCGCCATGGTTAGGACTTTTGCTTGTGAGAGGGGTGTTAGATATGGTTACTGCTCCAAAACCTTAGGTTTATAAACGATCAGAAGGCCCTTGGAAGGAGATGATTAGGGATGAATGTATCGCCATTCTCAACAACTGGGGCCTGTGTTGTAGCATTGTAGAGGTCCCAGGTAGAGATAGCATAGGAGATTTGGAGAAGGACAACCAAAGGGTTATCCGCTTTCGTCTCTTCAATAAGTTAATTGACCACTTCATTATGTTTTATATTAGAGGACCCAATAAACCACCATTCCTTAAAAATAGGTTAGAATTACCAGGGGAATCCAGGTCGCCCATAAATAGCTCCGATGAACCCCTTCTAGTTCTGATTCCCCTGTTTCTTCTTCTTCTGTAGATATGTCAACTCAAGAACAAATTGCGGCCTCCACTTCGTCGAGCATCCCCTCTACAAATATTGTTGACGCTTTCTGCTCGACGGTCATTCCAGGCTGTAACGAAAGAGGGTATATGGCCCCCAAGCCGACCGTTGGGAAGAAGGGCTCAGATTCGAGGATCAACATCCTTTATGATTTATGCGAGATCAAAATGGAGGAGTTCCGCCTGACCCATTTTACAGAGAAATGAAGGTTCATTCATGGGCGCATTGGGCCCATAGCTCGACCAGGGTAGCTTTTTACTATGGCAAGTTCGAGGTCGGGCTACGCCTTCCCCTCGACCCATTCCTTTGTAAGTTTCTGGAATGTATGGACGCTTCTCCTGTGCAACTAGGGACCAACACGGTGAGGGTACTCGTATGCTTTGCGATGGTGTGCAGATTTCTAGGGTTCGAGCCATGCGTGCATGTCTTTAGGAGATTTTTCAGGGTGGCTATAGATAAGAGGTCTTTAGGAATTAGTACCCCGGCCAGATAGAATGCCCCCAAATTGTTCATAAATTTGTCCGATAAGGTCTGTGGGTGGAACTCCCATTTGATCGTGGTTGAGAGTAGGAAAGGCTGAGAATTTCCCTTGCCCGACGCCACTTCAAGTCCGATGAAAGAAGAAGACTATTGGGTCCCGGACTAGAGTGATGAATTAACTCGGAGGTTGACGTTGGTAGCTAGTAGGGGACCCATTAGTTGGGACATGCTAGGGTCGAATAAGAATAACTTCATCCAGGTCGGCATGATGATGGGTGGAAATGGGAATGTAGCCCCTTTAGCCCTGATAGTTAGGAGCTTGAGATACCCGGGCTGGGTGATCCATGAGAAAGAGAGATTTGAGGTCCAATGCCATTTTTATAGGAGGGAGGCCGACTACTGTAGAACCCAAAGAGAAAATCTTGGTGGTAAAGTGTTTACCCACTTTTATTTTTGCTCGTAACTGTTTTACTCGTCAATCTTTGGCTTGAATATCTCTTGCTAACTGTTTGCTTCTTATCTGTGCAGTTCTTACCTAAGAACAAGCAGACAATATGGAGCGTATAATGAGCACCAAAAAACGGAAGAAGAGCACTAAATCTCACGGCACCGCCAATGCCCGGGCCAGCAGACAGAAAGAAGCAGAGGAGAGGAATAAGTTGCTGCCTAAGGATGGCATGGGGATGGTCCCCATTGATGAGTCTGGGTCAGCTGAACCCATGGAGAGTGATGCCTCCCAAGTTCAATCAACTGGGGTAGAAGGTGATGAGGTCGACACTTTGACCAAACCAATCTCGGACTCCGGTCCAGTACTTGAGCCCATTGGGGCGGCCCCCCAACACACTGCTGACGTTGATATAGTCGACCTGGAAGAGGATGAAGAGGTGGACACCTTCCCCCTTATAAAGCCAAAAAAGAGATTGAGGTTCGACCAAGGACCTGGGGGAGCTGGCACTTCATGAGCGTCGGACTCCGCCTTTCAACCCCCACTCCAAACTCCTCCTATTTCTAGATAAAGTTCGTGCAGGCCGAAGTGGCCAGGCTAAGTGAGGTCCCTCCCCTTACTGGAGTTGATAGCTTGTGCCGCCAATATCCCGAGCTGGGATTTGGTCAAGTTATAGTGAGGTAGGCTGCAGACAGAGATCTGCTGGCCAAATTTGCGGAGAAGGGCCTGACTGCTGAGGAATTTTATGACAGGTCCGGCCTGGTCCACTCCGAGGTAACCTTGCTCCTTAACTTACACTTTTCTTTTAGTCGCCAAATATTTAGGTCGGTCTTCATAGTGATAATTTGCCGATCTAATCCTTCTCATTTTGTTTATGTAGTCTCTTGCTTTGATCGAGCAAGTAAAAAGTAGTTGGAGGGCAGCTGAAGAGAGGGAGAAGATAGCAACGGTCCAATATGCTTGGAAATCCCACGAAGTCACTGAGCTGATGGAGAAGTTGGTTGACTTGGACTCTACCTACGATTCCCCCAAGCTCGTCAAGGATGATGCGGTGAAGGCCAAGGATGAGGCACTGGTCGACCTCCAAGCTGCCAGAACTGAGCTCGAGAAGGAAAAGTCGGAGAGCGCTGCTGCCCGTCTAGGGAAGGAGAAGGTGGAGGTTGAGCTTTAGACGATAAATAAGATGTTCCAAGATCGCAATAACTTTTTGATTAAACTGAGCGACGACCATAGGGCAGCTCGAGCCAAATGGGAGGAGGAGACCCAGGCCAGGGTGAAGGCTGTTGTGGAGGCCTCTGAGGAGGCTGCTGGAAAGGCTGTGGTGGAGGCCTTCAAACATAGTGACGAGTTCTTTGACATCATAATGAGCCGATCTAGGACTTTTTATGATGTCGGGCGCCGATATATGGCCCGCCGTATTATCGTAGATCCCTCTATCGACCTATCAGTTGAACAATTGGCTAAGTGGGCCTCAGAGGATCAGTATGACATGCCAGCCCGTAGCGGTCATCCCTTAGTGCCTTACAACGCCAATGACTTGGCACCATCGTCCGACAGGATGAAGAGGATGGAGCTGAGCCTTGGGTCGCTCCTCAAGTCGAGCAAGTCAACTTTGACACTATACTTCAGGAATTGATGGAGGCTGACGAGATGGAGGAGGTCGAGGATGTGGAGGTCACCCAGACCATATATTTGATAAATTCGACCAACAGGTTCCTCCCCAATCCGAGCACGAGCAGCAGCAGGATCAAGTCAACGACGACCAAGATATCTGATTCTTTGTTTTCTTGTTTTGCTAATGTAATGAACAAGTCCCAAATATTTTTTCATTTTATTCCTGTAATCAATGCCTTGGCCCAGTTTGGGAGGCATTCTAACTCGTAACTTTTAATTTGCACAAGTCCTGGCCCGCTTTTGGGGGACTTTCTTATGAATGCTAGCTGACTTTCTTTGAATCACTTTGTCTTGATCCATATCTGTCTTGTATGTCGAACTAGATTAAGTAGGTTATGGGCCAAAGTCTTGATTAGAGCAGTTGGCTAATAAACGAAGCTAACCAAGGTTTTAGTCGAGCTTGTTTTAAGAACGAGTCTGACTTTAGTCTTCAGTCGGACCTATTTATGAACGAGGTCGACTTAGGACACCAATCGAATATGTTTAAAGAACGAGATTGACCCCCAGTCTTCAGTCGGACCTGTTTAAGAACGAGGTCGACTTAGGACGTTAGTCGAATCTGTTAATGAACGAGATTGACCCCAGTCTTCAGTCGAACCTGTTTAAGAAAGAGGTCGACTTAGGACGTTAGTCAAATCTGTTAAGGAACGAGACTGACCCCAGTCTTCAGTCGGATCTGTATAAGAACGAGGTCGACTTAGGACGTTAGTCGAATCTGTTAAGGAACGAGAATGACCCCAGTCTTCAGTCGAACCTGTTTAAGAACGAGGTCGACTTAGGACATTAGTCGAGTCTGTTAAGGAACGAGGCTGACCTAAGTCTTCAGTCGGACCTGTTTAAGAACGAGGTCGACTTAGGACATTAGTCGAGTCTGTTAAGGAATGAGACTGACCTAAGTCTTCAGTCGGACCTGTTTAAGAACGAGGTCGACTTAGGACTTCGGTCGAATCTATTTAATACTAATGTCGAGATCGACTAAGAGTCGGATCTGAGTTGAATAGAGCATAAGAGTAATACGACTTGTAGATAGAACATTCCATTTTATTGAAGAAGTAGATCAGTTACATAGAATGCTAAATGCTGAGTTTTTTTTTTAAAAAAAAACTAATCTCTGAATTGTGGGGTTTCAACAATGGTCTCTCTCACCCTTCTTCTTTCTTCAGCCTCCAAGTGTGAAGATTTTTCAACAATCATATTTGATAACTTAGCTGCAATTTCCTTGCTGGTGGTCCCCGAGTTTTGGCTGATTCGGAGGCTTAGGTCGCCCATGATGGCTTAATCAACCAAAACTATATCTGTTTCAACCATAGTGTCTTGATCAACCCGAATTCAACCTTGGCTGCCTTGGCTCTGGGACAGCATCGGCTGCTCGCTTGCCTCCGGTAGGTCGAGCTCCTTTCACAAATCTATCCAGCCTTCCACTAACAACCCACTTCTGGATGATCCGTTTCAGACTCATGCATTTCTCAGTAGTGTGCCCAGTATTCTTATGGAACTCACAGTACCTACTGTTGTCCCTTTTGAATTTGTTTTGGGCGTTCATCAGAGCAGGTGGCCCCAGGTCGACTATGTTCATTATTTCAGTCTGACTTACAGTTAGGGGGTGAAACTTTCAAGGACTCTTTCAGTCGCCCTCGTTCTGGTCTTTCCCTTGTTGTTGTTGTTGTCATTGTGCTTGTCCTAGCCTTCTTTAGCCGACTCTACACCTTCAGAATGCTTCGAGCCTTTGTCTTCTTCCTTTCTTTCCTCTCTTCAGCTACGGACACATCATAGTCCCTTTCAAACAATTCCTGCCTCGTGGTCGCTCTCCTAACTTGGAGCTCGTAGTCTAAATCAGGAGAGGACACCCCATTTCTGAAGCAGTTTATAACTTCCCTGTCTGCTAGGTCCTCCTCTATTTGGTCGACCATCTCCTTAAACCTTGTGTAATAATTCATGGAGTTTTCAGTTTTACCTTGAGTCGGTTTGTTCAAGTCAGTGACCGTCTTTTTTCTGGCCCCAGCTATAGAGAATCGATCTAAAAATTTCTTCCTCATATACTCCCATGATGTGATGCAACCAGCAGTCAAACCACGGAACCAGGTCAGTGCTGCACCTGTAAAGGTGCTCGTCAACGCTTTGCATAACACGTCGTCTGTTGGGTATGCATATTTTAACCCTCCCATTCTGTATTAGATTTGATTGATACCATAACCTCCTATTTATTTTAAGGACTTTAGGACCCTATGTAATGAAGCTTAGACTTCAATTTTTTAGCTAAGTCCATTTTATAGAATAGGTTAAAATTAGGCTTGAAGACTGGCTCAAGAATCTTTGGACCTAAGGATTGCAGTTCAAGAGTTTCAGAACCGCCTTGTTTTGAACCGCTTGGCAGAACCGCCTTTTTGCCTTGTGATTCCCTTCATCTGAAACCGCCTGAACAACAAGTGCAAACCGCACTTGGAAATCCTTTTTCTGGTGGAACCGCTTTCATGTCAAACCGCCATTATCCAGAACCGCTCCAATGATTGGCTACTTGAAGTGAACCTCTTTTGACCGTTGGAATCCACGTCAGCAATATCAAAAGTCAACTACCATATCTTGTCATGTGACTACTTTTCAGACAAGATCTGCAAGGATCTTGAAAAGGTGACAGATGTCCTAACCACCTTGATTGCGGTGAGGTGCGATCGGCTTTACTGCATCATCGGTTCCAAAGGACAAAAGTAGTTCTTTGTGGACCAATGGGATTGCATCAGGACTGTCCTTTCAACAGTTTGTGTCAGCGGCTATATTCTGATGCTTGGGTATAAATACCCCTAATCTTCACCATTTGAAGATTGCTTGAATCTTGAGAAATTGCTTTGTGTTCATGAGAAGTTGAAGCTACGCGAAATTCTTAGTCCTTTGAATCTTCATCTTCATACTTCAAAGAAATATTCCCCGACCCAGAAATCAAGCCTTAACACATTCAAGAATCATTGTGCTCTACATCTCACATTTAAAGAGCCTTGATCTTGTTCTCACACACACACCTCTCTTGTTTAAACACATAGTTTATTCATTTGAGATCTGTTGGTTATAGTCTCGGATTTGTTCTTCATAGAAAAGATTTTATTGTACTTTGTAATCTCTCAAATACTCAATATAAAATCTCTCTTAGAAATCCAAGACTAACCATCTTGGTAGTGGACGTAGATCGTTTATCGATTGAACCACTCCAAATATTGTGTTCTTACTTTCTGCATTTATATTTCTTGTGCTTACTGATTATCTTCCTTTTCTCTGTTTGATCTTTATATAGTTATCCTTTATCCTTTATTGTGAAATTGTGTTTGGAGTTAACATTGTCAAACTACATTTTACATTTACAACTGCTCGAAAAAGCGCACTAAAACCGCCTTGCAAAACCGCCTCCTCAAAACCGCATTTTACTAAGTATATTCCGCTGTGCATTTTACAACTCTCCTTGCAGTTTCTTATACACTGCAAGAGGTTTTGTAAGCGTAGAGGTTTAGTTTTAAATTGAGGGTGAAAAATTTTAAACAGCTATTCACCCCCCCTCTAGTTGTATTTTCACCCTTGTTGCCACCTTTGGGACCAACAAGTGGTATCAGAGCTAACACATTTTAAAACCACTGGTTTTCAAGCTTAACAGCTTGTGTGCCGATTCGATATGGCAACCTCAAAGACAATGACTACTGTTAACTATTCACACATTCCAATGTTGGACGAAGACCACTTTGACATCTGGAAGTGCCGAATGCTTATTCATTTGGAAACCATAGATGAGATCTTTGGTGGAGTGCGTGATCAATGGCCCTCTAATTCCAATGAAGGCTAACAACGATGCAACCACCAATCTTTGAAACTCCCGAGAGGTCAAAAAGCCAAAAGATGAGTGGTCGGATGAAGAGAAGAGAATAGTTGCCTTGGACGGCAAGGCGAGGTTCATCATTTACGGAACCCTCCCGTATCAACTCTACGAAAGTGATGTACCTCAAAACCGCAAAGCGAGATGTGGGATGCCATAGAGAGCTACCTCGAAGGTGACGAAGAGTGCAAGGAAAACAAATTATACCTTTGTTGAAAGATCCTACAACAACTTCAACGAAAACCTAACGAAACCTTGCGTCAAACCTACGATCGCTATGTTGAGGTAGTTAATGCTTGTAGATCTCTTGGTAAAACTTTAACCGATAAGGAAATCAATATGACTTTCCTATCTACTTTAGGTTCTAGATGGGTAAATAAGGCTACCTATCTAGAAGACTCCAAAGTATTGGGTACTTGGTCATTAAGTAACTTGTATGCCAATCTTAGAGTCTATGAACTTAAATTAAATCATATTGAAGAGATAGAAGGAAAAACCAAATCGCTTTCTATGTCTGTAGTGGAACATGAAGAGAAACCATCCACATCCAATCAAACCACTGATCCTTCCATATCAACCTCATCACTCATCGAGATGGATGATGATGATTTTGCCATGTTTGTGAAAAGATTCCAAAAATTTAGAAAATCCTCAAAACCTTTCACAAAATCATTTTCAAAAGGCAAACCTCCTGCAACATTTTCTAGGGCTGAGATACAAAGAAGAAGAGTGACTTGGTATGCTACAAGCTGTAGGAAACACGGCCACTTTGCATCAGTGTCCACGGCCTAAATATGAATATATGAAAAGAAAACTTTTCCTTGAAATTTTCTCATCGTAAGGGAATGGTTCTTTGAGGAGGAAGAGAATTCCAAGGAATTAGCAACTTGGATTGAAAGCAGTTACGAGGATGGAAGTGACGGTGAAACCGAAGAGGTTAACCTGCGCTTAGTTGCGGACGCTTCGATGACTCGGATTACGAGATCATTTGAGTTGCATGATATGGAGGAAAAGGAGGTTTTTGCAAAACTTCCAAATTATAAATTGGATGATGATATTAAACTTACTCCTAGCGTTAAGATAGGAAATTGTTCGTATTCACGTCCCATTTTCTCATCTAAAAATGCTCCACCTTCAAAAGCTATTCCAAAGAAAATTTTGAAAAGGTGGTGGAAGAGGTTTCTCCCATGGAACATGAAAAGATGTTGAAGGAAGGCTGAAATGGTGATCCATCAATTCTCTAATCTTAAGAAAGCCTTAAGCTTAGCTCATGATGAACTTAATGCATGCAAGACGGAGAAAAGCGTGATGAGGTGCGAAATTTCAAATCTTAAGGACCAAATCGAAGTATGTCTCCTCTTGCGTCAAACCGCATCCTTGAAACTAAGGTTCTTTGCACTTCAACTTCGGGAATGATGACTTGGTAACCCAAATCGACGATCGCCAAAAGATTATTGATTCGTGGCTCAAGTCTCAATCCACCAAGGATAAAATCTTGGAATTCCAAGTTCCTCCTGGAACTAAGGATGGTCTAGGGTTTGGATGCGAGGAAGAGGAGAAGTGTGCATCCTCGAGTGAAAGGATGAGGAATTTCGAGAACTAACTAAAGAAATTCCCAAGGAGAAGCATGCTAAGGGTAAGGGTAAAGCAAGACAAGTAAATTATGTCTACCACTAAAGGAAAGCAATATGGGAAGAATTACGTGTTTAAAACCTAAGAATTACGTGGAAGCACTGAAGAGGAAATGGCTTATGGAATTGGTAGAATCCTGCTCCAACCGCTTCTAGTGGAAAAGGCGGTTCTGCTAATTACAGTCGACCGCGCTTCTTCTTCGACCGCTCCTCTGCCTTCAAAAGCAAGAATAGCGTTCCCGGGAAATACGTGGTCAAACCAAAGCTGTTCCCTTTATATCATTTGGAATGTTAGGCGGAACCGCACCTCCCAAACCGCTTCCTTGTCCCAAACCGCATGCAACTCCTAAGAAGAGTAAGGAGTTAGTAAAACCTCATGAAGCTTGTAGCTATTATAAATGTTACGTGTGTGATGGTTTAGGTCACAAGGCTGCGAGAATGCCTTTTGCGGTTCACATCGAATGCCGGGAAGAGTAAACCTCCTTACGTCAGCGAGGTGTGGGTCGTAAGGGTTGCTAACTTCGGGACCCGAGGAATAAAGGGGGACCTCGTTCTTAATGTTTACATTTCAGGTCCTCTGCTTCATGGCTGGTCACTCCAAGGATAATGAATGGTATCTTGACGGTGGTGCTCAAGACATATATTTGGAGATAGATCATTACTTGAAGATGTCGTTGAAGCAAGTGGTCCATCTGTAACCTTTGGTGACAACAACAAAGGCAAGACCATAGGATATGGTGTTATAAGGAGAGGAAACCTAACTATTGAGAAGGTTTCTCTTGTCGATGGACTCGAAGCACAACCTCCTTTCAATTTCTCAATTTTGCGACAAAGGAATGCTTTGCAACTTCATGTCATCAAAGCTGCTTTATCAAAGATAGCATTTCCGGCGTCACCCTACTCACGGGGATTCGTAAGAGTAATATTTACATTATTGATCTAAATTACGCATGTAGTATTACTAATCTCTGTTTTGTAGCTAAGAATGTGAGCGAAAATAGTTGGCTATGGCACAAGAGGTTGAGCCACTTGAACTTCAAGTATCTTGCAAAGATTGGTAGGGAAAACCTCGTTCGTGGTTTACCTAAAGTGGCTGACCACCATCCGAGAGAAATGCGGTGCATGCCGGCTTGGTAAGCGATCCGCGTCGTCTTTCACCGGCAAGACCGCTCCATCAACTTCAAGATGCTTACAAGCTTGCTTCACATAGATTTGTTTGGACCCGTAATCACTTGACATTGGAGGAAATAGATATACTTTAGTGGTGGTGGATGATTACTCAAGATATACGTGGGTTGAGATGATGATTTCCAAAGATGATTGTTATGAGATTCTCACCGCACTTTTAGACGGCTCCAAACTCAAAAGAAGATGACATCGTTAGTGTTCGATCGAGATAATGGAACGAGAATTTAAGAACAACGGTGTTGCTCGGTATTGTGATGACCGTAGGATTGATCACAATTTTTCCACATTGGTGTTCCACAACAAAATGGGGTTGTGGAAAGGAAGAATAGGACGTTGATTGAGGTGGAAAGACAATGATATACGAAGCGAAGCTACCTCGGTATTTTTTGAAATTTGAAGCAATCAATACCGCATGCTTCACTCAGGAACCGCTCCCTCATCAACAAAACCTATAATAAGACTCCCTATGAGCTTTGGCGAGGAAGAACCCCCAACATTGCATTCTTCAAGATCTTTGTTGCAAATGTTTTGTCCTCTACAACGGAAGAGAAAATAGAGGTAAATTCGGAGTCAAGGCCGATGAAGGTATTTTTGTTGGGTATGCTAAACATTCTAAAGCTTTTCGTGTTTTCAATAAAACTAGTTTAAAAATAGTTGAGTCTGTCCATGTTACTTTTGATGAGCATTCTCTCCTTGAGCCACATTTGGCTCCAAATGTTCTTGATGATTTTGTTGAGCATAATGAACCCGGGTGAACCATCTCAAACCGCACTTTGAACCTCAACCGCAAAATCCGGCACCCTCAGTTGAAATTCCCTCAAACCGCACTTTTGAAACCGCACTTTGAAGTTCCCACTCCGGATGCAACTGCAAGGAAGAAGAAGTTGAAAATTCCCTATCCGGCTTATAGAACCTCTTCGTCAACTTACATTCCATGACTTATTTGAAGGATCTAACGACGTTCCAATTGAAGATCTTGACAAACCTCGGTCTAACCGGACTTACCCGGAGGTTCGTGAAGTCAGTGATCACCCCCTCACAAATGTGATTGGTGATGTTTTCAGGTGTTCAAACAAGGAGATCGAATTATGATGAGCATACTTCACTTTTGTCTCAAGTTGAACCCAAGAAGATTGATGAAGCACTCCAAGATTCCGGTTGGGTCGTTGCTATGCAAGAAGAACTCAACCGAGTTTGAAAGATGCAAGGTCTGGACTTTGGTGCCTAGACCTCGGGATCAGGAGTGATAGGAACTAAGTGGGTATTTAGGAATAAGATGGACGGGAATGGAAGCATCACTAGGAATAAAGCAAGGTTGGTTGCACAAGGATATAGGCAAGAAGAAGGAATTGATTATGATGAAACCTTTGCTCCAGTTGCAAGATTGGAAGCTATCGAGAATCTTCTTAGCCTACGCCTCTTTCAAGCATTTCAAGTTATATCAAATGGACGTAAAGAGTGCATTCCTCAACGGCGGCTGCAAGAGCCGTGTATGTTGCTCAACCTCCTGGATTTGAAGACTCTAAATTTCCCAATCATGTCTACAAACTCCGAGAAAGCTTTGTATGGACTTAAGCAAGCTCCGAGGGCATGGTATGAGACTCTCTCTAAATTTTTACTAGAAAAAGGATTTAAACGTGGTAAAATCGATACAACTCTTTTTATTGCCAAATATAATGAGCATACTTTACTTGTTCAAATTTATGTCGATGATATTATTTTTGGTTCTACTAATGAGTTACTTTGCAAGCGTTTCGAAAAGCTAATGAAAAGCAAGTTTGAGATGAGCATGATGGGAGAATTAACATTCTTCCTCGGGCTTCAAATCAAGCAATGCGAAGAAGGTATTTTTCTCAGCCAAGCTAAATACACCAAGGAGTTAATAAAGAAGTTTGGATTAGAAAATGCTAAAGCATATGATACTCCTATGGCCACCGGCAATAAGCTAGATAAGGATCTCAAAGGTAAGAAAGTTGATCGAGACTTTATATCGAGGTATGATCGGCTCATTACTTTACTTAGCGCTAGTCGGCCCGATATCATGTTTAGTGTACGTGTATGTGCTCGCTATCAAGCGAGATCCTAGAGAAGCACATCTTATTGCGGTCAAGCGTATAATCCGCTATTTATACGGAACCACTAACCTTGGACTTTGGTATTCCAAAGATTCGAACTTCGATCTTGTAGGTTATTCGGATGCGATTATGCGGCTTGTACTATTGAAGGAAAAGCACTAGTGGTACTTGTCATTTCCTCGGGAATAGACTAGTTGCTTGGGCCGGCAAGAAGCAAGCTTCGGTTTCGGTGTCAACCACGGAGTGAGTATATTCTTCTTTGGTAGTTGTTCTTTGTCAAATCCTTTGGATGAAGCGGCGGTTGGTAGACTATGGAATCCATGAAGGGAATTGCCCCATCATGTGTGACAACACTTCAACAATTTCGGTCTCCAGCAACCTGTCATGCATTCCAAGACCAAGCATATTGATATCAAGTATCATTTCCTCAAAGACCATGTAGAAGAGGAATATCCATTTAAAGTACGTGGGGACGAGACAACCTGATTGCGATATCCTCACAAAGGCTCTTGACTCCAAGAGATTTTCTTTTCTCGAAGGAGAAATGGGTATGCTTGAACTTAAATAAATTCCATACTTTTTATTGGCTAACTTGTTTGTTGAGTCTAGGTTGAAATTCCTTTGGGAATCAAACCGCTTCTATTGAACAGCTGCATGCAAACCGCAATACATCCAACCGCACTTTGCATCCAACCGCTACTTCCAAACCGCTTAATGCGGTCGACCGCTTGGATCAAAACCGCGTTTCAACAAGAAGTAAAATCTGTCTATTTTCTTTATTTATCTTAATTAAAAAAAAAAAAAAAAAAAAAAAAAAAAAAAAAGCATTCCAAATTCCTTTATTTATTTTTAGTCCTTATTTTTGACAAAAGGGTATTTTTGCAAATGTTTTCCCTCAAAAATTCAAAATTTTAGAGCATTTAATGCTAAGGGGACATGAGCATTTAAAGCCCTCATGTCAGCCGTCATAGAGAGATGTGCGGGGAGGTGAAAGGGTGTAACAGGTTGGTTTAATTTCAATCATTCCTTCACACTTGCCTCCGCCCCTTCACCCTATATAAACCTAAGTTGGTGAAATTCTTCCTTTCTTCTGCCAACTCTCTGCACACTGTACTCTCTCTACCAAACTCTCTCTCTCTCTAAAACCCTTTACAAAAACCTTCATTTTTCTTATTTAAATCATCAATGGCAACAACTTCAAAACCTTCAACTTCAAAAAGGCAAAGAGCATCTACCACTGCTAGGGCAAAGAAACCTATCTTGGAAATGGTAACAAATCTCTAACCCTAACCTTTAATTTCTTCCAAAATCTGCCATGGATGAACCAATAAGCGTTCGTATGCCCTGCTTAGATTTCTGATGATTTTGAACTGATTTCTTGATCATTTTTGTTGAAATTAGTTGGGTTTTGCTCGGTTTTGTACATAGATTACTTATATGTAATTTATTTCATGATCCATCCATGCTATGAACTCCTATTTTGTGATTTTCAGTTTATATGGTTCGAACACCCACTTTTGATTTTTGATGATTATGATTGATTAAGGTAAAGGTTGTGATTTTAATGATATATTGTTAATCCCCTTCCCAATGTGATCATTTTGATATGTTATTTGCTCATTTTGATTAAGATTTTATAAATCTCTGTTCTTGGTGTTCTTGAATGTTCTTGGTGTTCTTGAATGTTCTTGGTGTTCTTCACAAATCCAATGAACTGTTCTTGAAAAATCACATATTTTGGAAGCCTTGATTCTGAGAAAATGTTTTTCCAACACTTAGAAAAATTTTCAACTTTTTCAGATTTTTGATTTCATTTTGGTTTGAAACCGCTTAATTGCAACCGCTTAGGAATTTTGTTTCAAACCGCTCCTCATTTTTAACTTTAACCGCATGTTCTAAAACCGCTTTTTCAAATACTTTGAAACCGCATGCTGGTCAAATTCCTTCCTTCTTTGATTTTGAGATTTTTACTAAGTATATAGGCTGGAAACCAAGAAATTCCTCTCTAATCACTGCTTGCAGTGTGGGATAAGTTTGGATTACAATGCCACGTACTTAAGTAATTTTGCTCTCAAATCCTCATTATTTGTTGAGTATTCATGGTTTCACTTGGGGTTTGAAATTCTCAAACCGCACCATTACTCAACCGCTTGGTGCTCAAACCACATGTGAACTATGAATACACAAATGGATCTAACACTTGAAATTTTATTTTATAGGATCCTACTACTTTCCTACAGGTGGGAAGTGAATGAGGAAGAGCTCAAAACGAGATGCTCTAGGAAGGGAGTTCTTGAGGAAGCTCGAGTCTCGGAGCATCCTACCGCTCTTCACCAAGAAACGAACTTTATTGTACCATCTTTTGTGGATCAATTCTTTGCAACCGCTAAGAAGGATTCCAGAGTTCTTGAGCAAGGCCAGAGAGTTTCCTGCCTAACCGCTGTAGTTGAAGGGATGAAGCTCTCCATTGACTACATTGATATTAGAAGACTTTTCAGATTTGCAGTTGGTGGTGCCCCCTTAGAGGTTGATCAAGTTATCCAAGATCTTTGCTTGCTCTCAAAACCGCCAATGTAGATACCTTATCCAAGAAATACAAGAAGATCCCCGGAAAAGAACTTTGGTGGTGATGAACTTCATTGGTCACCTAGTGGGAAGAACTATTTGTGGAAAGGCTGGGAACCACAACAATTTCACATCCCAACAATGGATGTACGGTCTTTGCTATCTTTATGGAGATCAAGCTTCACTGGCCAAGAATTCTCTATTTTGAGATTAAGGATAGCATAGAGACCTATCAGTATAAGGTCAAAGGTGAAGATCAGAGGTGGAGACCTTTCTGCAGGATCCTAACCGCTCTGTTGATGGACTATGAGCACTTGGATGATATGGTCACCAAGAATCCAGATCTTATGGTGGTGCTCGAGATGATTCCCTTGGATTGCTAGCATGCCATACTTTCGGGTATGCCAATGGTGATGCTTATGTACAAGTCGTTGTATGATGCGAGATACATATCCGGGGAAAGAGCCCTATGAACTCGAGAGATCCTACAACCGCTCCTCTCACCAAAGCACCCAAGCGGTCCGGAAAACCCCAAGCAAGAGCTGAACCGCCTCGAGAAAAGGCCAAGACCGCTCCGCATGACCAAACCGCCTGGCGGTGATGGAGTGGTACTAGCAAAAGGAAGAAGAAGGAAAGACTGACTGAAACCATGAACTTGGTGGATGAAGAGGATGAAGAAGAGGAAGACCCAAGTATTCCCAACTTGGTGGCTAGAGCCAAAAGGGCTAGGGATGAGATGGGTGGATTATTTGTGGAAGAACAGATGAAGGTTCTCCAAGATAGGATTGCTAGATTGGCGAAGGAGCAAGGCGAGAAGTATCGGGCCAGGGAAAATCAACCACTTTGAAGCTGGAACCGCCTCACCCCATGAACCGCCTCCGAAACCCAA
Organism: Adenophora triphylla var. japonica; assembly: GCA_022495995.1. NCBI lineage: Eukaryota > Viridiplantae > Streptophyta > Magnoliopsida > Asterales > Campanulaceae > Adenophora > Adenophora triphylla. The sequence continues at coordinate 8,368 of JAFEMH010006219.1, read as the reverse complement.
CCGCCTCCATCTCCTCAACCTCTCTGTCCAATCTCCAAACCAATCCCCAGCCCGATCCACCTTGCCAACTCTCAATCCAAATCACCATCCAAAGCCAAATCCATAACCCCTTCCCCCAACAAAACCGCACAATCTCAGGGGGAGAAACCCAAGAGGAAGAAAATGGCTGCTAAGAAGAAACCCTTCAAGAAAACCAAGCCTGTCCAACCCTCACCCACTCCTTCAAATTCCCCTCCTCAATCACCTCCTCAAAATTCCCCTTCCCCTTCCCCCAGAAAATCACTCTCACCCCTATCTTCTCAATCCCAATATAACTCACCCCAACATTCCCATTCCATGAACTCCCAACATTCCAACCAAACCCCTACTCACTCTGCCTACCAACAATGGCAGTCCAAACCTTCTGCTGGACATGCTACCTCTAAGTCAGTTAGAGATGATCCAACCCCTGACAATTCCCCTAACAAAAACCGCTCCCCTACACCTAACCGCTCTAAATCCAACTCTCCTTCAAAATCCCCTCCTCCACAAAAATCACCCAACCACCAAAAGACTCCTCCTCAAACAAATCCTCAAACCAAAACCGCTCCTGAAACTACCCAAACACAACCACCTCCTATATTTCCAACCGCTTCTACCTCAACCGCACCTCCTTCTGACTATTCCCAAATCCTTCAAACCCTTTCCCTCATCCAAAGCCAACTCCTAATAAACCAAGGTCATGTCATTAAGCTGACCGCTTCCAATGACATCCTAACCGCTTCCAATGCTTCCCTCCAAACCTCTCTCTCAAATCTCTCTGAGTCAAACCTTGTTCTTCATGCCAAGGTAGAGTCTCAATCCCTGGAGATGGCAACCCTTAAATCAACATTGCTTGATGCCATTAAGGGGGAGAGATCTCTGACAAACCCTCCAGTCCTCCTCAAGCTGCTCTGATGATCAAACCGCGTCCCTTATCAAAACCGCTTGTTGAAGAAGGATTGGTCAAAGCCTTGAGTGAAATTCAAGAGAAGGTATGCAATTCCATTGAGAAAGACCTTGGGGATACGACCTCAAAACTTGTTTCCACCTTAAACTCCAGGACCGCAAATGGCACGGATTGTCCAAACCGCCTTGAATTCCCTCGAGAGAAGATGTTACTGAGCAAATTGATATATTCAAGGTGGACTCCAAGGTAAATCTAGAATGTGTTGGAGATGCCTCAATGGCAAAGGCGAATGAGATTCGGGATGAATTTAACAGCCGCTGGACAACTGAAGGCTGGAGTTCATTGCCAAGATTGAAGCTGAAATTCATGACTGAAAACCTCTACGAGAGTTACCATTGATCTTGATCCAATGAAGGAAGCTATCCAAGAGCAAACCTGCTTTGTGCGGGAGGAGATCCATACTATTTTCAATTCCCTTTATTCATCCCTCCACGTGCGGTGGATACCATCAGAGACAACCTTATGGAAAACACCCGAAGCGGTTGGTGCCACCAATTCTACCTCTGCTCATTACGTGAATGCCTTAAAGAAGCTTGAAGCTACTCTCACGAGAACCGCGAGAGGAAGTAAGAAGACTAAGGAAAGCGTTTGCACCTTGACCATTCTAGAGTTTGGGCCCGGTGGGTGAGCATGAAGTGAACAAGCCGCCTCGGCGGTAAACCGCTTTTCTTTGTAATTTTTTTGGTAAGTTTGGACCGCACTTTCTTTGTATCTTCCTTTGTCCAACTTACTTCATTTTTGTTTTTGTAATCTTGTAATTTCCTTTCATTCTGTACTTGTAATCATCTTAGGAATTAATGGAAATTGCATCATGGTTCCAAAAACTTTGTTCATTCAAAGCTGCTTGTTTGTAGAACATTGAAACCGCTTAAGGTCTTAAACCTCATTCAAATATTTTTCAACTTAAAAATCACTCTTTTGAATTGATGTTTAAACATTCAGTTTAAACTGCACTTTGAACTTAAACTCATACTTTTTAAGTGCACTGAATGCATTTCTATACTCTTCAATTTGTAAATTTTTAATCTTTCAAAAGTATAGAAATCTATAGCTTGAGCTAGTGTGTGCATTGACTTGGGACATGACTTACCATGTTAATTCTTATGGACATGTTTTTACCAAGTACAATGATTGCTTTTGCTGTAGTAGGTAATGGCATCTGTTGGGTATGCTTATCATAAACCCCTCCTATTACTTGATTTGATTGATACCATAACCTATCTTTTAAATTTCATGGACTTTAGGTGTGAATGTAAGAAGTCTTTAGACTTCAAAATTAGTTAAGTCCATTTTAGTTTGATAGGCTTGAGTAGGATGGCTCTTAAAATTCAACTTCAAAGATTCATTATCAAAGGCAAGGTCAAAGATCAAAGCTGTCCAAGTAATGATCACTTTGACGCGAAGGATCAACTTGGCCGCAGGATCGGCTTGACCGCAAGGATCACTTTGACCGGAAGGATCAACTTGGCCGCAAGGATCACTTTGACCGCATAGTTTTTGACCGCAAGACCAATGTTTGGCCGCAAGATTTGATGTTTGACCGCAAAACCTTAGTTTGGCGGATGAGAGTATTTGACTGCAAAGTGCCGGTTTGACCGCAAACTACACTTTGACCGCAACTTCAGTTCTTTGAAGGTTGATTTGAAGACTTGAAGAAAACGACAAAGGTTTGGTATAATTAACTATGGTTAACTCTAACTCCAACTTAGAGTTCAAATTATACCGTTGTAGATTTCAAATTCAAAAGGAGGCAGTGTTGTATAACGTTCGTATAGTACAAGCTTGCTCCACCTCTCTGCAACAACAAAACAAGGCAGGGACAAAGCACCAATCAGATTTCAACAACACTTGTCCTTGAAACTTTGTCTCCAAGACTCTCCAACGGCTAGTAGCCCAAGCAAAGGCTATAAATAGCCCTTATAATTCACCTTGGAGACGGGCAGTGAGATTATCTGAACATACAAGAGAAAAACCTTTGTTGTCACCAAGAAAAGTGTTGAAGATCAAGAGCAAGATTTCCCGGAATCATTCGCATCTTCAAGCATCTCCTTCAAGCTATCAAGAAAATATTCAAACCCGAGAATCTCAAGCCTTGTAAACACAAACAAGACTCATCAGGTCTCTAATCACTTAGATTATTAAAGAGCTTTTGATTCTTGAATCACACACACACCCCTTTGATTTAATCACATAGATTATATCATTAGGGGCTTATTTGGTTTTAGTCACAGGATTTGTTCTTCCGTAGAAATAGGTTTTTGATTCAAGCTTTTCACTTGATAATGCTGTAACAAGCAAGGAATCAATATAAACGCCATTTGAAAATCCAAGACTAACCATCTTGGTAGAGGACGTAGATCTTTAACGATTGAACCTCTCCAAATACTTGTGTTCTTTACTTTACGCATTTATCTTCCGGCTCATATTACTTGTGTGAATTGTGTTTATATGTTGTTATTGCCTTAGCTCTTTGAATCCACATCTCTTTCAACCAAGTTTGTTTTCCTTATCAAATCTTAAGTTTTGACCACAAACTTACTTTGGCCACAAAAATCTTGTTTTGATTCACAAAGTTAGATTTTGACCACAAACTCAGTTTGACCACAAAATCTTCCCTTTGACCGCAAAACATCTACTTTGACCGAAAAACCTCTACTTTGATCACAAAGTATATTTTTGGCCACCAAACCCATTTTGACCACTCTCTTACTTAGAAAAACTTCCATTGTGCATTTTTACTCTATCTTGATAGTGAATCATAGATTGTACTCACTATCAAATCTAGTAAGTACTTGGTCGAATTTTGACAAGGGTCGAAAAAGTTTACATAGCTATTCACCCCCCCCTCTAGCTATTTTCTTTACCCTTGTTGTACCTTTGGGACCAACAAGTGGTATCAAAGCCAAACACCTTTATAAAACTATTCTCTGTTTTTCAAGCTTAACAGCTTGGGTGCCGATTCGTCATGGCAACTTCAAAAGCTATGGCAACGATTAACTATTCACACATTCCTATGTTGGATGAAGATCACTTCGATATCTGGAAAGCTCGAATGCTAATTCATTTAGAGTCAATAGATGAAAGGCTAGTTGATTGTATCAACGATGGACCTTTTGTTCCAATGAAAGCCAATGCGATGCAACTACCAATATTGAAGTTCACGAAGTCAAAAAGGCTGAAGACGAGAATGGGTGACGAAGAAAGAAAGTATGTTGCATTAGATAGCAAAGCCAGACATATCATTTCCGGAACATTACCCACTTCAACCTATCGAAGGTACTCAAATGCAAGGCGCAAAGGAGATGTGGGACTCTATTGAAAACTATCTCGAAGGTGATGATCAATGCAAGGAAAGCAAGAAATTTGAAATTGAAAGGAGATACAGGCGGCTTCAACGGACTACCCAATGAATCTCTACGTCAAACCTACGATCGCTATGTTGAGGTAGTAAATGCTTGCTTATCTCTAGGTAAAGTTTTAGCGATAAAGAAATTAACATGACATTCCTTTACTGCTTCGGGATCCAATGGATGCGCAAAGCAAGCTTCCCTCGAAGATTGAAAACAATTAAATACATTGGACTCTTAGTAATTTATATGCAAACCTTAAAGTTTATGAGTTAAAATTACAACATATTGAAGAAGTCGAGGGAAAGGGAAAATCACTTTCTATGTACATTTGTTGATCATGTGGAGAAACCCTCGGCCTTACCTCGGATCCTAGTATTTCAACTTCTTCTCTCATCGATATGGATGATGAGGACTTTGCCATGTTTGTAAAACGTTTTCAAAAATTTCGTAAAAATTCAAAATCGTTTTCAAAAGTAAATATCCAGCAACATCTTCAAGGGTGAGTGACTCAAAGAAAAAGAGTGACCTCGTGTGCTACAATTGTAGAAAGCCGAGGTCATTTTGCTTCAGAGTGTCCTCAACCCAAATATGAGTATTTGAAAAGAAAACTTTCCCCTCGAAATTTTCTCAACGAAAGGAATGGTTCTTTGAAGAAGAAGAGAATTCTAAAGAACTTGCAACTTGGATCGAGGCGGTTCGATGAAGACGGCGATGAGAGTACCGAAGAGGTAAATCTACTGCCTCATTCTTGAGGATGCTTCTAGTGACTCGGAAGATGAAGTTCACGATGAGTCGCTCAAAAAGAGAAATGAGGTGATTTCAAGGAAAACCAAGCTTGTGGCTAGCGGTGTGGACTATAGCAATTTTGACCTCACTCCAAGCACCAAGATTGGAAATTGTTCATTTTCTCGCCCCATCTTTCCATCCAAAATGAAACATCTTCAAAAGCTAAATCAACTCCAAAAGTTTCAAAAAGGGCTAATGAGATTTCCCCCATGGATCAAGAAGAGATGTTTAAAAATTTGAAGTGATGATCCAAAGGTTTGAAAATGTTAAGAAAGCTCTATCACTAGCAACCGATGAAATTTCTCAACTCAAGACGGAGAAAAGCGTGATGAGGTCCGAAATTTCAAATCTTAAGGGCCAAATCAAAAGTATGACTCCTCTTGTAGATCAAAACCTCATTCTTGAAACTAAGGTTCTTTGCGCTTCAACTTCGCAATGATGACACAGTTACTCAAATCAACGATCTTCAAAAGATTATTGATAGGTGGAACAAGTCAAAATCCACCTCGGATCAAATCATAGACTCCCAAATTTCCAATGGAATTAAGGAGGGTATAGGTTTTGGATCCGGTGAAGAAAGAAGTGTGCATCAAGATAGTGAAAAGGATGAGGAGATTTCAAAACTAACTAATGAAATTCCTAAGAGGAAGCATGCTAATCCTAAGGAGTAAAGGACAACATAATTTCAATTATGTCTACCCAAAGTATAGGAAGGACTCTCGAGATAAAAGAAAAGGATTACGAGATTGATGATTCGGAGAACATGGCTTATGGAGTTGGCCGCATCCCTACTCCAACCACCTCCGGTGGAATTGGTGGTGCTAGGAACGGCAAGGCTGACCGCCCTTCTTCTTCGACCATTCCTCGTGCCTTTAAAAGCAAGAAGAATGCTCCTAGAAAATACGTAGTCAGCTAAAGCGGTTCCCTTTGTCAAAGCTAAAACCCTTTGCTCCCAAACTTAAGCACATGCAACTCTTAAGAAAAGTAAAGAGTTAGTAAAAACACATGATACTTGTAGTTTTCATCTGCGTGTGTGATAATTATGGTCATAAGGCTGCTGAATGCCTTTGGCGATTCGCATCTAATCGAAAAGGACTTCACCCTCATACGTGAAGCAGACGGTGTGGGTTGTCAAAAGGTGCTAACCACTAGGACCCAAGAATAAAAGGGGACCTCGTTCTTAAATGTTTATCTTTCAGGTCCTCTTGCTTCATGGTTTGGATCTTCCAAGGCAAATTCAAATGAATGGTATCTCGACGGTGGTGTTCAAGACACATGGCCAGGAGATATCACCTTCTTTGGAAAGATGTTCGTGAAAGAAAATGGTCCATCGATAACGTTTGGGGATAACAACAAAGGAAAGACAATTGGATATGGAGTCATTCGAAAAGGAAATCTAACTATAAAAGAAGTATCTCTAGTCAAAGGACTCAAGCATAATCTTCTCTCCATATCTCAATTTTGTGACAAAGGATTGCACGCAACTTTACTTCAATCAAATTGCTTTATCAAAGATGGCACACGTCGAGTCACACGTTGCTGAAAGGGATTCGTAAAGAATAATGTTTACATTATAGATTTTAATTAGCGCTTGTAATCTTTACTAATCTTTGTTTTGTAGCAAAAAGTGTGAGTGAATAATAGTTGGGTTTATCTTTGGCACAAAAAGACTTAGTCATTTTGAACTTCAGAGAGTATCTATCTTTAAGATTGGAAGAAAGTACTAGTTCGTAGTCTGCAAAAGTAGTGATCACCACGATAAGAAGTGTCTTTGCATGTCGAAAACTTGGCGAAACAACCCAGAGGCATCTTTCTCCCGGCAAGACCCCGTGCCTTCAACTTCAAGATGTTTGCAACTACTCCACATCGATATGTTTGGACTGTCACCCATCACGAAGCATTGGAGGAAGCAAATACACTTTAGTTGTGGTGGATGATTACTCGCGATATACGTGGGTCGAAATGATGATGCTCCAAAGATGATTGTTATTGATATTTTTGACCTCTCTGCTTTAGAGACTTGGCTCCAAACACAAAAGAGGATGACATCGTTAGTGTTAGATCGGATCATGGGCTGAATTCAAAAATAACGGTTGTAGCTCAGATCTTTAATGGCGACCATGGTATTGACCGTAACTTCTCTCTTCTTTGTGAGTTCCACAACAAAATGGAGTTGTGGAAAAGAAAGAGAATAGAGAACGTTGATTGAGAAATTTGGAAAGACAATGCTCGCCCGAAGCTAAGCTACGCCACAATACTTTTGGGGTGCGAAGCTACGGCAACACGGCTTGCTTCGCTCGAAAATAGATCTCTCATCGACAAGACCTCTGACAACAAGACTCCATATGAACTTTGGAGAGGAGAAGAACCCCCAACATAGCGCTTCTTCAAAATATTTGGATGCAAATGCTTTTTATTCTATATAATGGAAAAAGAGCATCGAGGTAAAATTCGCTCCTAAAGAAAGCGAGGATGAAGGTATTTTTGTTGGGTATGCCCAGAACACCTCCTAAGAAGCTTTTCGTGTTTTTAATAAAAATAGTTTAAAGATAGTAGAATCTGTTCGTATATTACTTTTGATGAACATTATCTCTCCTTGAGCCACATTTGGCTCCAGATATTCTTGATGATTTTCTTGAGCCTAATGAGACGAGGTAACCCTCCTCAAAATGCACCTAGTTCAGAAAATCCACTCAACTCAAGGAAATCCATCAACTTCAACCGCACCAAATTTTTCAAATCCAACATCGAAGTTCTACTACGAAGATGTTCACTCGAGAAAGATGATGCGGTGAATCAAATCCCATAAATTCCATAGAGCCTATACCTCAACTCACTTATTTTGATAGCTCAAATGATGTACCTGTTGAAGATCTTCAACAACAAACAACTCAACCAGACTTACCTCCAGGGAAATTCATGAGGTTAGAGATCACCCAATTGATAATATCGTTGGTGATTTGTTCTCTGGGGTTCAGACAAGAAGTTCTCATATGATGTGGGCCCACTTCATTCATATCTCAAATTGAACCAAAGAAAGTTGATGAAGCATTCCAAGATTCAAGTTGGGTTGTGGCTATGCAAGAAGAGCTCAACCAATTCGAAAGATGTAAAGTTTGGACCTTAGTTACAAGACCAAAGGATCAAGGAGTAATTGGTACAAAATGGGTGTTCAGAAACAAGATGGATGAGAATGGAAGCATCTGAAGAAACAAAGCAAGGTTAGTTTGCACAAGGATATAGA